>CM035132.1:160481603-160716603 GCA_020205605.1 Panax ginseng | reverse complement strand
ATTACTCTTTTGGTGGAACAGACTATAAATATTAAAATATTACTTTTTTATTCTACAAAAGAATTATATTTAAATTTGTTATAATTAATTTATAATATACTAAAATTTAAATTTAGATTTATCTTTAAGTTTTTAAAATAATAATTTTACATATAATATTACTTCTAAAAAATATTTTTTAATGGTTATCAAACTCTTTTTTTGGAATCCCTAATTTAGCATCTAGTTGTATGGCGTGGTCTGAAGAAAGAGACCAAATTTAGAATCGAGACCAATTTGGGTTTCTCCTCTCTTTCTTGGCCAAAATTCACATGTCAATCGATCCCATCGCATAGCTTCGCTTGGCCTCATGTCCTCCATCACAGGTACATATCCATCTTCTCTCCTTTCTCTCCTATATCTCCGACATGTATCATCTAAAATTGATTTTCATTTTTTAGGGTAATTTTTCTTCTTCTGCTCTCTTTCAATCTGCACTTTGTTCATCCATTTGTGCTTAATCAAATTACCTAGAGTTTGCGTTCGCTTAGAGAGAAAAGAAGAGTCGAGCTATGAAGCTGAGCTATTTTCCGGCACTGCCCGTATAGTGGAATTCAACTCTGGCGTCTTGAATTTGTAGGCAGTTGTTTTTAACGTCATTTCAGGTACCAAAATCTGAAAGTTACTTTCTGACATTGAATTAACAAACATTTGATATATACATTATGCTCTTTTTGAATTTTCTTTGCTTTTGAGGTTGGCTCAAAGAACTTTAGCTTGATTTTTTAAAACAATTTATACCTATTCTTTTGATAATGTGGTTCAGTTGCTTTAATTTGGCTACTAATTTACCAATATTAGAAGTTGTCACCGTCTTGTATTTATATTGTAATTTGTAAGCCTCTATTGATTTGATTCCTTTGTAAAATATTGACAGTGTCGGCCCAAATCTTAGTTTTATTTGTGAAGTTCTTCCAACCAACTTTTGTGACGATGGTGGCATGAGATACTATACTGCATACTACCATTCATACATTCATTCAATTGAAAAAGTCTCAAAAGGACTAATATAACTTCTATATATCCAAAATAATATTACATTTCCTGTGTTCTTTATAACCCATTCATTTTGTTCTTGTCATAATATTCAATATATTACGATATTCAACTATTCTATTACATAAGTAATCTAAGGGTTTGTCTTTCGCTTGCCCTTTGTCCTCGCTTCGAGCCTTCTTCATTCGCTCGATCTTTGGTCCGTGTTCATATGGTTCAAGCAAGAGTGAGAGCATGACTAGCTCAACAAGTACTACAATTCTAATAAACAACATGCTTGAAACATAGAACTCATATATCTTCAGTAACCGAACAATAGTTACGAAGTACTATCGATAATTCAAAATAGCACTTCTTTTCATTCAAAACATTTTTCCAACAACAATATTCAATAGAATATCAACTAAGGCTCAAGACTATGAGCAGTTCATAATTTCTTTTGAAAAGGACAACCCGACACTAAGTCCGTAAGTCCGATATAGCTTACGAGCACTTCTGGGTGATCAGCCCATAGTACTCTATGTTGATCAACACTACATTCATTAAACGTATACGTTTAAGTTGTGGCAACTCACGCGTCTCGTCGTTAAACGACAAAAAACATTTTAGCATACTTGGTCTTCGATTGAAAACCATACCAATATAACTCTTGTAAACATTAATCATGCTTGACAAAATCATAATATAAGTCTAGCCGAAAGAATTGGCTTTAGACTTCATCGTTAAAAACTTCATGCGTAAAGAATACATGAATTATAAAATTTTGTCCGCATCGAATCGAACAAGGGTTAGAATATTTGCCTTCAAAAATTCGCATCGATTATCACACGCACACTTTAGGTCTCTAAGTTTCTACAATACATGATCATATAACGTATCACATTAGGTCATATATAATCAAGTATGTATACTATTATATCTTACCTTCATCTCAATCTAAACTCGACTTAGATCTGTTATTATGGGTTTCGCTTTTCATTACATCATTCACATTACGTTCACTTTCAATTGATTATTAACCTTAATCATCATACATAAGTGTCTAACAATGCCTTATTAACAATGTTATGCTTATATCTTAGTTCATTACTAATAAGTTCTCTTTCATGTTATACAAGTAATCATTCTTTATCGCTCAAATCCTAGGGTCAGCCATGGCACCACCCATTGCTTTTCTTCTTCGTCATATGCATGAAAGTTAGCAAGAGAGGCAAGTCCTCTGATCGGTGCTGCATGGCGCCAGTTTTACTTATTTATAGTCGCGTCAATACGAAGTTAACCAAGCAGTGCTCAGACATCATTACGGGCATGCGCTAAGGCCACCATTTGTTTTGGTTCAACAGCCACATAGGCCAACTCAGGCTTTTAGATAATTTGCAACTTTTGAAAATTTTATTTAAACTCCCTGACTCATAACTTCTTCGTTATAAGTCCGAATTGGCTCGCTCAAAAGCCTACGGTTCACAAATTACATACTCTATGTGTTCATGCAAGAATTTTATCTATTTGACTTCGTTTGCTAAAATTTCACCTATTAGTTCATTTTTAATCTAAAACGATAAACATTTGTGAACGCTCAACGCTCGCTTTCTTCGTTTCTAAGTCTAAATTGGCCATTTTGAGTCCGCAACTCTATAATGCCAAATATGACTTGTCTCCATCGAAAACCAACGTTTCCGACTTCAAACACAAAATACGACTTCCATTCCGAGAATTTCATTTAATTCGACGATTATCGCCTAATCGTGTGAATTTCTAAAAAACTTCATTACTAATGATTCTAAATGGATTTTAAATCAACATATGAACATTTCAAGTTACTTATTACACCAACTTATTATCAAAGTAGGTTTTGACTTATTCTCATAAGTCAATGACTTATTTAACTTATGAACTACAAATTCTCATGCTTATGACTTACTATGAACATAAGTCCATCAATCAATGTTCTCATACTATATTCAATATACTAACATCATATGACAAACATATGACAAGTTCTTCATGATTCTATCAACTTATTAGAGTTCAAGTTGCTTATTCAACTTATTTGGCTTAAGTTCATTCATTAATAACTTATTATATGTTATTAACAAACAATCCCACTTCTCTATCAATCCTATCATGTAGAAGAGATAAAGATAATAGATAAGAGTCTTACCCTTGAAGACTATTACTTCACTTCACTTTGGAAAATCTAGCAAAGGATGAAGTGGCTTATAAGTGCTTATGTGGCTTATTCTCTCTAACAAATAAGTTACTTATCTTGAGAGGAAAGTTGGATGAAATAACAACCAACAAAATGAAAATGAAGCTTGGTATTTATAGCAACTCAAAGTGAGGGCATAATGGTCATTAATACATCCCACCTCCTTATTAACCTCCTCAACTTCCACCTCCTTACTATTCATTTCTTAACATCCAATTTACTTGCTCAACACAACACTTGTCATCACACAAATTTGTTTGCCCATCAAGTCTACCCCATTTACACTTGGATTGCTCCATGGATCATGGCTTATCATTGGGCTTGCTAATTAATCTAGCTAATTCCTTATTGGGCTTATACTACAATAGATTGGACTTATGATTTATCAAACACTTGGGCTTGAGTATCACATTCTATCGACTTCTACCATTAAGCTAATAATCCTACAAGTCCATTACCTTTAATTAACAACTTAATATATATACACCACGATAATTCTCAGATGCTAGCTCATATATTAATTCGTAATATACATTATTTCATTCTCCATTCATAATAGTATAATACATCATATTATACTTACGTTCATTACCTCTCATATAATGCATACACATCATACAATTACAACTTTCTTTCCTTAACGCTTAATAAACCTAACGCTCCCAAATTAGGTCCGCATATAAATATTACGTTTTCCATACTTAGATTATTATTACATAATCAATATCACCTTGATATTATAACGTTACGTATTTTCTAAGTTCAAAAATAATTTTGAAAGCGTAAATCGATGAATAGTGTTTTTTAAAATTTCTCTAAAGCTTTTATTTTCGCCTTAGAAATTCAAACACTTTAATTCATCTCACGTAGTTAAAATACTACTACGACATTCCAACGTTTCTAGGTTATGTAATGACATTCATCTTATCAACACGTAATAATAAAAAATAATATTATTTTATTCATTATTAAAAGTATTTACAAAGGTTCGATTTTTTTTGTATGCTACACTCTCTCCCCTTATAAGGATTCTCGTCCTCGTAATCTCGCTATATATATAAAAAAAATTACACAAATAATTGAGGGTAATTCTTTTTCATCATTTCTTCTAACTCCCACGCTGCTTTCTTCTCGCATCGTGGTTCTTCCATATCACCTTTCACGGAAGGTATGACTTTATTCAGTAACTTGTTCTTTTCTATCGACAATTTGAATCGGCGTTTCCTCGTACGTTAAGTCCTTCTCGATATGAATAGGTTCATATTCTATCACGTGCTTATAATCCGCTTATAAGGACGTAATACTGATACGTGAAATACATTATGTATTCGTTCTAGGTCTGGAGGTAATGCTATCATATAAGCTACCTCACCCACCCATTTTAATACCTCAAAAGGTCCTATAAACCCCTTGACTTAACTTTTCCTTCTTTCCAAAATGTATCTTTCCTTTCTTCCGGGAGATACTTTTAGAATACGTATTTAACCTACTTCAAATTCTCTATTTCTCTATGCTAATCCAGTAAACTTCTTCTCGTCTCATCTTGAGTCGCTAAGAAGACGATTTGTATCATCTCGACAATGTCCGCTTGTCTGTTGCACCAATTCTCGTCCCAACATTCTGCTGCTTCTCCTACCTCATCCCAATACAAAGTGTTCTCGCATTTCTCCCATACAAAGCTTCGTAAGGCGCAAGATACCTATGCTTGCATGATAACTATTGTTATACATAAACTCCACTAATGGTAGATGATCATCCCAACTACCCTTGAAATCCATGACGCAAGATCTTAGCATATCTTCTAACGTCTCAATTGTTCTCTCGCTCCGTCCATCCGCTTGTGGATGATACGTGTACTCAGCTTCAATCTCGCTCCTAATCGCTTCTTGTAGACTCCTCCAAAAGTTCGACGTGAATCGTGGATCACGATCCGACACAATCGACATCGGTACTCCATATGTCTAGAGATTATTTCCTTAATATAAAGTCTAGCTAATCGGGTCTAAGTTATACTTAACCCTAATTGGCAAAAAGTGAGCCGATTTTGTCAATCGGTCCACTATTACCCAAATCGCATCATCATACCCTTTTGGTCAGTAGCTCGGAAGTCCTACCACAAAATCCATCGTGATATTCTCCCACTTCCACTCCGGAATTTCCAATGACCGTAATAAGCCACTTGGTCGTTGATGTTCTACTTTAACTCTCTCGACAAGTTAAGCACCTACCACATTCTCGCTATCTCTCTTCATGTTTGGCCACCAAAACTCTGTCAAGGTCTTGATACATCTTAGTGCTACCAGATGAATCGAAAAACCTCGAACTATGAGCCTCTTGTAATACCCGCTCCTTTAATTCCGCCTCATTCGAACCCAAATTCTTCCTTCAAATCTCAATAATCCCTCATTATCAAGATCTGCATTTAATATATTTTTTCATGGTCACCGCTTCCTTCATCCCGGTCACACTCATCGCTTTTGAGTTGTACCTCTTTAACTCTCTCTACGATGGTAGATTGCATCTCCGTCGCAAAACAACATTTGTCCTCCTTCACTTGGCAGCTTTCACTTCCAACTCCATCCTAGCCATCTCGTTATTAACTCATTTTGAGCCATTAACAAAGACAACTTTTTCCTAACCCTTCCTACTTAAGGCGCCAATAACTACATTGGCTTTTCCGGTGATACAGATTTCACAAATGTAATCCTTTATCAACTCCAACCATCTCTCTCCGCTTCATATTCAACTCCTTTCGTGTGAAGATATATTTTAGACTCTTGTGGTCCGTGTATATCTCACATTTTCTCCATAAAGATAATGTCTCCATATCTTTAGAGCAAAACTATCATCGCGCCGGCCTGCATCATGAGTAGGGTAAACTTTCTCATAATCCTTCAATCGCTTAGATGCATACACTAATGACCTTGCCATGCCGCATGAGCACGCAACCAAGTCCTCTATGCAAGCATCACTATAAACTACAAAATTTCGTGTCATCAAGCAATGACAAAAAAAGCGCTTCACTCAACCTCTTCTTCTCGCTTCTTGAAAACTGCCCTCACACTTGTCACCCAAGCGTATTTCACCGCCTTCCTTGTCAAGTAGTCAACGGAGTAGCTATCTTTGAAAAATCTCGGATGAATCTTCGATAAGTAACCCGCTAACCCTAGGAAACTCCGCACCTCGCCGGCATTTTGGTTGTTCCCAATTCATCACGGCTTCCACCTTCACCGGATCTATCGAAATCCCTCATGGTCAATGACATGACCTAAAAATTGTATTTTCTCCAACCAAAATTCACACTTAGTGAATTTCAGATACAACTTCTCCTTTCTTAGTGTCTCCAACACTAATCTTAGGTGTTCAAAGATGATCTTCCGCCTTAGAATAGACTAGAATATCATCTATAAACACCACAAATTAACTTGTCCAAATATTGTTTGAACACTGCTCATCATATCCATAAATGCAATGGTGCATTTGTCAACCCAAACGACATCACCGTAAACTCGTAATGACCATAACGAGTCCTAAATGTCGTCTTTGGTACATCCTCCTTCCTAACCTTCAACCGATGATACCCGCTCTTAAATCTATTTTAGAAAAATACTTAGCCCCTTTCAATCGATCAAAGAGATCATCGATCCCGGCAATGGGTATTTATTCTTTATCGTTAACTTGTTCAACTCTCGATAGTCGATACAAAGTCTTAACGATCCATCCTTCTTCTTCGACAAACAAGATTTCAGTGTCCTACCACGGTGAAACACTCTACTGAATGTACTTCATCCAACAGCTTCTTGAATCGCACTCATCAACTCCTTCATCTCCATCGGGCGCCATATACGATACTTGTGTTCTCGAAACCGTGTCGCTTCCCCGCACAATGTCTATCACAAACTCTATCTCCCTATCCCAATGGAAGACCCGATAATTCACTCTAAATACATCTATGTAATTCTCTCACTATAGGTATTTGTTCCATGGTTGCTACCACTGGGTATCAACAACATGACACATGTATAACCCACACATCCCTTCCTCAATAATTTCCTAGTTTGTGTCATGGTTAGACAACACTTAACGTCCCGACGATCTATTCCCGTAAAATACTACCCGAGGTTGTTTTAACGCCTTAATGTTCACACATTTCTTTTGACAATCTATAATTGCCCCATGGTTCACTAACCAATCCATTCCGAGAATTACGTCAAATTCTCCTAACTTTATTTCCAGAATAAATCTACCGATAATTTACAACCCCAGATATCTACACAACAACTCCTATGAACATCTTCAACAGAATTATTTCTTCGTTTGCTACCTTAATATTTAAAGGTATAGGCAACTTTTCTGGGAAGTAATCCTAATCGCTCTAGCAAAATCGCATGCTATAAACTAACAAGTAGCACCTTAATCAAACAAAGACGTACGCATTTATATCGTTGATCGAATATATATATATGCGACGACGCCCCCCGATGCAATCGCATCTTGGATCTATCATGTTAAAGGTACGACCCATCGGCCTACTCATGGTCAGGCCGGGTCCACTAATAGCTAACTTACCGCTATTAGTGCCCTGCTCCCTCATCTCGTCCCCTTCTTCTGGGCAGGGCTTTTGCCATGTGGTCATTGACCCACACACAAAGCATCCATGATTCTTCTTCTGACTCTGACAATTAGGGTTAATGTGCCCCTCCCGTCCACAATTGTAACAGACGGCCTTCCCCTGAGATGACTCCTAAGTGAGTCTTCCCACAGTCTCTGCAGCCTCCATTCTTCTTCGGGTCTCCTTGCTTCACTCCAAAGTATTCCCAGAGCTAAATACCTTCCTCTTCCGACCTCGCCACTACCACCGGCTCCCTCGATCTTTACTCCCCCATCTACTTTAACCTTGCTTCTTCTTGTCCTTGTGGTATCGACTCAGAGCCTCACTACCACCTTCTACGATTATCGCTTTTCTAAAATGGTTCCAAAAGAAGTACTTTTGAACACCGAAATATGGTTATAGAGCTGTGGTTTCAAGCCCCGCGTCGAACTGTCGCGCCTTCCTCACCTCAAGATCCACTTGATGTGGAGCGAACCTTGCTAGTTCATTAAACTTCATGGCGATTGGGAACCATCATGTCCCCTTGTTTCAACTCCAGAAACCGTGATTCCATCCTTCCTCGCATGCTCGTGGGAAAGTAGTTCTCAAGAATATCTCCTCGAACCTATCCCACGCCGATTCGCTTATCCCAACCCTAGCTTCGATTGGCTTCCCACCAAAAGTTGGCCTCTCCTTCATCATATAGGTCGCAAAGGCAACCTTTTGGGCCTCATCGACATTTGCTATCACAAATGCCTTCTATCTCCTTAACCCACGTTTGGGTTTCAATAGGTCCGTAGTTCCTTTGAACTCCCATGGACCCACACTCTTGAAATCCTTAAAGGTAGTAGCTCGTGCTACTCCTCGGATTTACGGGATATTAGCCCTCGTTTCTATTAAAGGCAAATTGTTAATAAATTAACAAACTCCTCAGATCAAGTTAACCGGACCTCCTCCTATTGATTCACGTTAGCACCTTGATTACGCTGCACTCTTTCTGCGGCATTTTTGTCGATATAATAAACACATTTCGTTATTATTCCTTTCTTTATTAGTTATCATTAATATTAAACAATAACTCCAACATCCATAACTCATTGCTTTCCATAAAAAGGACTTATATTCATTCTTCAGTAGTATAATACTACATCTGCTACATATACACAACCTAAGTCGATTACATTACTTTCCCGCTATCGCTTTCCAAAAATTGGGATTTACAAAAGACTACCCTTTACTATACAAAAAGGCTTTTACGTCACTACTAGTTACAAAATATTTACATACTACTCTAGCTACTACTAGTCTACATCCGCTTTAAGGCATTATCAAAATCGCCTTGGCAAGACCTAAGAATGATATCACGGCTAATAAGATGTCGTGGTTTGCCCTACCTCTCTACAGGATATCCAACTACCACCGTCATTGAAAATCAGATGAGAACTCCTATAGATATAGGACATTCTCCCTATCTTCTCGCATCTTGGTCTTTAGCTCCTCCTCGAGCTCAAAGACCTCATGCTTTTAACTCGTGGACTTTGTCCTTAGCCAAAATCCTCTCATCATGTTCTTGCTCCCACATGGACTCGACATCGCCTTGTCCTCTATAACCATTTGGAGCTCGCTTTCAAACTCCTCGACTTCTCGACAAAGAATGGATATTTCTATCCAACATCGACATAAACAGAGACATCATCGACCCCCAGAGCTATCTCCACCGCTATAGCCACCGGATTAAAGGACACCGTCTCTACTTCCTCTCTATCATCCCATCAACATCGACATGTAGTCAGCTTCATCCGAGTCTCCGCACTCAATAATCACTACATCCCGCTCTCATCGCTATAGGGTTTCAGAAAACCTCTACTTGGTTCACCGATTCTTCACTAATGGTTCGACCATCTACAAACATTCCATTTACTCCCCGACATCTACACAAAACAATTAAGTTGATTAGTACATCGCCAAGAGAATAATAAAAACACATAACATAATCATAATGCATTTTTATAAGGTTATTTTCTTTGTATTTTTTCGACTTCTCTTAAGGTTATGACTTAAAGGTTTTTCCCCCCCCTTAAGTTTTATAACCTAATGCTTTGATACCAACCTCGTGACGCCCCAAATCCTGGGTATCTTCCAACCCGATGATGATGGTGCTACTACTAGTACTACCATTCATACATTCATTCAATTGAAAAGTCTCAAAAGGACTAATATAACTTCTATATATCCAAAATAATATTACATTTCCTGTGTTCTTTATAACCCATTCATTTGTTCTTGTCATAATATTCAATATATTACGTATATTCAACTATTCTATTACATAAGTAATCTAAGGGTTTTGTCTTCGCTTTGCCCTTGTCTTCGCCTCGAGCCTTCATCCGCATTTCGATCTTGGTCAGTGTTCATATGGTTCAAGCAAGAGTGAGCATGACTAGCTCAATAAGTACTACAATTCTAATAAACAACATGCTTGAAACATAGAACTCATATATCTTCAAGAATCGAACAATAGTTACGTAAGTACTATCGATAATTCAAAATAGCACTTCTTTTCATTCAAAACATTTTCCAACAACAATATTCAAGAGAATATCAACTAAGGCTCAAGACTATGAGCAGCTCATAATTTCTTTTGAAAAGGACAACCCGACACTAAGTCCGTAAGTCCCAAGATAGCTTATTTAGCACTTCGGGTGATCACCCATAGTACTCTATGTCGATCAACACTACATTCATTAAACGTATACGCTTAAGTTGTGGCAACTCACGCTCGTCGTTAAACGACAAAAACATTTTAGCATACTTGGTCTTCGATTGAAAACCATACCAATATATAACTCGTAAACATTAATCATGCTTGACAAAATCATAATATAAGTCTAGCCGAAAAGAATTGGCTTTAGACTTCATCGTTAAAAACTTCATGCGAAAGAATACATGAATTACAAAGCTTGTCCGCATCGAATCGAACAAGGGTTAGAATACTTGCTTCAAATCGTATTCGCCATCGATTATCACACGCATACTTTAAGTCTCTAAGTTTCTACAATACAATACATGATCATATAATGTACCACATTAGGTCATATATAATCAAGTATGTATACTATTATATCTTACCCTTCATCTCAATCTAAATCCTCGACTTAGATCTGTTATTATGGGTTTTCGCTTTTCATTACATCATTCACATTACGCTCACTTTCAATTGATTATTAACTCTTAATCATCATACATTAAGTGTCTAACAATGCCTTAACAATGTTATGCTTATACCTTAGTTCATTACTAATAAGTTCTCTTTCATTCTATACTTGTAATCATTTTTATCTCAAATTTCTAGGGTTCAGGCCATGGCAGCGCCACCCATTTTTCTTCATCTCGCACATGAAAGTTAAAGAAGTAGAAGTCCAGATCTCGGAATCAAGGCAAGTACCACTTAACTTTTTTTCTATCTCGGTACATACAAGGTGAGTTAGTAGTGTGCTCAGACATTCATCATGTCACATGCACGCCACTCATTTTGTTCTTGGGTCAGCCATGGCGGCATATGCCAACTCGTGCTTTAGAAAATTTTGCAAAGTTTGAAAATTTTACGAAACTCCTGACTCATAACTTCTTCGTTATAAGTCCGAATTGGCTCGCTCAAAAGCCTACGGTTCACAAATTACATACTCTATGCTCATGCAAGAATTTTATCTATTTGACTTCGTTTGCTAAAATTTCACCTATTAGTTCATTTTTAACAAAAACGATAAACGTTCGTGAACGTTCAACGCTCGTTTCTTCGTTCTAAGTCAGAATTCGGTCATTTTTGAGTCCGCAACTCTATAATGCCAAATATGACTTGTCTCCATCGAAAAACCAATGTTTTCGACTTCAAACACAAAATACGACTTCCATTCCGAGAATTTCACTTAATTCGACGATTATCGCCCAATCGTAGAATTCAAAAGAAAACTTCATTACTAATGATTCTAAATGGATTTTAATCAACATATGAACATTACAAGTTACTTATTACACCAACTTATAGTCAAAGTAGGTTTTGACTTATTCTCATAAGTCAATGACTTATTTAACTTATGAACTACAAATTCTCATGCTTATGACTTACTATGAACTTAAGTCCATCAATCAATGTTCTCATACTATATTCAACATACTAACATCATATGACAAACATATGACAAGTTCTTCATGATTCTATCAACTTATTAGAGTTCAAGTTGCTTATTCAACTTATTTCATTTAAGTTCATTCATTAATAACTTATTATATGTTCTTATCAAACAATCCCACTCTCTATCAATCCTATATCATGTAAGAGATAAAGATAATAGGATGAGTCTTACCCTTGAAGACTATTACTTCACTTCACTTTGGAAAATCTAGCAAAGGATGAAGTGGCTTATAAGTGCTTATGTGGCTTATTCTCTCTAACAAATAAGTTGCTTATCTTGAGAGGAAATTGTTGGATGAAATAACAACCAACAAAATGAAATGAAGCTTGGTATTTATAGGCAACTCAAAGTGAGGGCACTATGGTCATTAATACATCCCACCTCCTTACTAACCTCCTCAACATCCTCCTCCTCCTTACTATTCATTTCTTAACATCCAAGTTTAATTTGATCATCACAACACTTGCTCATCACATAAATTGTTTGCCCATCAAGTCTACCCATTTACACTTGGTTTGTTCCATGGATCATGGCTTATCATTGGGCTTGCTAATTAATCTAGCTAATTTCTTGTTGGGCTTATGCTACAATAGATTGGACTTATGATTTATCAAACACTTGGGCTTGAGTATCACATTCTATTGGACTTCTCCCATTAGGCTAATAATAATCCTACAAGTCCATTACCTTTAATTAATAACTTAATATATATACACCACGATAATTCTCAGATGCTAGCTCATATATTATTCGTAATATATACGTTATTTCATTCTCCATTTTAATAATAGTATAATACGTCAGATTATACTTACGTTTCATTATCTCGCATAATGCATACACATCATACAATTACAACTTTCTTTCCTTAACGCTTAATAAACCTAACGTTCCCAAATTAAGTCCACATGCAAAATATTACGTTTTCCATACTTAGATTATTATTACATAATCAATCTCACCTTGATATTATAACGTTACGTATTTCTCTGAAGTTCAAAAATAATTTTGAAAGCGTAAATCGATGAATAGTGTTTTTCGTAAAAATTTCTGAAAGCTTTTATTTTCATCTTTAGAAATTCAAACACTTTAATTCTCCTCAGTAGTTAAAATACTACGACATCTTCAACGTTTCTAGGTTTCTAGGTTATATCAACACATAATAATAAATAATATTATTTTATTCATTATTTATTTACAAAGGTTCGATGGGCGCTACAACTTATGTGTTCTCTATTTGATAGGATAATAATAAATAATATTATTTTATTCATTATTAAAAGTATTTACAAAGGGTGAGAATTTCTCTACCAGCAGAACTTTGCAGAAGGTGGATTTAGTATATCATGAGGTTGTACATCTTGATTTAGTATATTTTCCATTTCTCTTTTATGTGGTTCTGCCTTTAGCATAAATTAAAACATACAATATTTATGAATCATAATATGTGTGTTGCCATTATTTCTGTAGAGCAGTTTGTTGCTGTTGTGAAAGAATTGTACAACAGAAGCAAGAAATGGCCACTTGTTGTCTTGCATAATAATTGTTTTCGTACACTTTTTGAGGACTCTTCTTATCGAGAGCTGTTTACAAATTCAAGCTTGCGCCAAATCCATATGTAGAACAGAGAATTGAAGTAACTGCAGGGTATTGCCTTTGTATGGTATTCATTCTTAACATTTACTCTTTAATTTGTATTTGAAGAAGTTTGCAGAACTAAATCATATGATTACTATAATCTGACCTAATAAAAAGATATCTTACAAACCCAAGATCTGCGTGGAACCACTTGAGCTATTTAGTTACATAATTCTTTGCTATTATTTGTATCACTGATATGACTATTTCCATTCTCTAGTATACAGGTTTTAGTAGTGCAACCTAATGAAAAAAGATTTAGCAATTATCCTCTTTTTGTATAATCTATAATGAAGTTTTTAACTTTGCCACTTTTATAAGGTATAGCCCTCTAATACTTTTTTTCTATTAAGTACACCACAACTTTGCTTGTTCTTTATGATGGACTAGAAGTTCCTTACGTAGCTTGATTGGTGGTTTGATACTCCTGGTACTGCTGCTTTTTGTACAATAGTATTTTATTAGTTATATTTCTTGGAAAGATTAGAAGGGATTCTATAAGAATTTAGAAAATAGGAAATGATAGTAATTGTATGCTGCATTATTTGAACTTTATTTGATCAAGAATTTACTATTTGTTTTATATGTTATATTATACAGTTCAACACAGAAGCTAGGTTCATTGAATTTAGTTTCTTTATTTATTGTCATTGTGTTCTCCATTCCATCGGTTTGTGTGTGTAAATAAAGAAATGAAAAAAAAGTTCTTTAGCCAATAGGGAGATGTCTGGAAATTTCCATCTTACACCTGGAAGAACATTGCGAGTAATCCCTTATTGCTTTATGTGTCTTGCATGAAAGAATCCTATAAATGCTTCTTTTAGTCCTTGGTACTAAATCTTGTGTACCAATGTTCTTCCTTTTTTATATACATTTCTTTGTACGAAACCTTGTATGCCAAATATGATCTCATGTACTCAGTTTTTCCACACACTATAAAGAAAAGTAGGTACTAGGCCTTTATTTTTGTTTCCCTTTTCCCTTTCTGAGATGTTTTACGTTCTTGTGTGCAATTGTGCTTTGATTTCAGTTAAAAGCTTTGGGCATTGATAACATCTTAGGCTTTGATTGGCCAGCATCTCCATCGCCTGAAGCAATGATCAGAGCACTTGAAGTACTTTATTCTCTTGGAGTGATTGATGACGATGCCAAGCTTACTTCACCTACTGGATTTCAAATTGCCGAAATTCCGTTAGTATGTTGCTTTATGCTTATTTTTTCCCCTCTTCTCTCTCTCTCTATTTAGTACGTATGTCTACACTATCAATCTTAATATTTATTGCAACAGAAAGAATATCGATTAGTAATCGGAACTCCAATTTTATGTAGGATGCAATGATCTCAAAAATGATCTTAGCTTCAAATGAACTTGGATGTTCTGAAGAGATCTTAACAATTGCTGCTATTCTTTCCATACAGGTGAATATCTTCTGTATCATTATTTTCTCTTAATTCTTAAGATTGGATCAGGTTGTTGGAATAACTTTGAGATTAATTCTTAAATGTATTTTTGTATTAGTAATGTAGATTTTCCAGAATTCTATAAGTATTTTGAGTTGTGCAAGAAAGTGCACATGTCAAGCTGACTAGTAGTTCACATTTATATTTCCTTTTACCCTTTTGTAGTCTATCTGGGTCTCTTCTAAGGGATCTCAGAAAGAGCTAGATGAAGCCAGGATGAGATTCACTGCTGCTGAGGTTTATAATCTCAATTCTTATTTGATTTATATAGCCAAACTTGGCAAAGCAAGCATTATATAATTCCTATTTGATTTCTTTCTTACAAATGAGCTTGGCTTTTTGCCTTTTATTTTGCATGCATTAATTCCTCTTTTGTTTACGATTCATTTTGCATTCATTCATACATGTGAAATATAATGTAGTTATCTGCCTCATCTTTAGGTCCTTTTGGCATTTGAAACATAAAGGATTCCTTGAATATGCTCATATGCATTTTTTAAATTCCTTGAATATCCCCCCCACTACACTTTTCACCTAATTCCCCCCAATACACATTTAGTGAGAAAAGAATTTAAATTTACTGTGAGTGGATACAATTTTGTTTGCATGTTCAGAAAAGAAAGCCAACCCAGCACATGTTCATTTTGCCTTAATCTTGAAAATTTTATAGCTCTTTCTCTTTAAACTTGAGTTTTTTTTTTTAAAATTTTTTTGTCAATTACAACATAATGTTTGAAGTAAGAACAACAAAACCTACCTGACTTCGAGGATCTAAACACATCTTGGGGTGAATATTTATTCTACCATATAAACTGTAATATATGCTAGTTTTTGACAGGCACAGAAATGTGACAATGTTCTTTCTTATCTGTACGTTTTTTTTCACCCTATAATGTCTTGATAGTCATGGTTTTTGTATAATCTGTTATGTTTTAGGTTCATGAAGGAAGAAGATTTCATTCTCGGAGCACCTAAATATGAAATGACATCAGTGGTCTTGACGACTTTAAAATTTTGCACACATGGCATGAGCGTATATACATTACCATGATATAGGTGTAGCTTTAGATGGTTAATTGTAAATATAATGAATGATTATGTAGTGGATGATTTTATTAAGTTAATAATATTTTTATTTTTTAAATTTTTGTCATTATTTGCTATGGGGACATTGAGCCAGCCAGGTACACAAAAAGAATGTCAAATTTTGATTTGGTAACAATATAATTCGTTACCAAAGCATTGAACAAGTTTTAATATAGCAACAACAACATTTTTTTATACATTTAGCAACAAATTTTTATTGCTAATGACATTAAAAATATAATATTTGGCAACGAAAAATTAACCTAATAACAGAGATGATATTGTTGCTAATACTAAAATAAAAGGTAATATTTTTTATCGTTGCAAATTATATCAACTTTTGTTGCACATATAAAGAAACGACAATATATAATGTCGTTGCTAACCGACGACTTTCGTTGCTATTCAAAAATAACCAGCAACAAACATTTTTGTTGCTGATTTAGCATAATGTCGTTGCCAAATAATATAATCAGCAACGAAAAATCGTTGCTAAAAAGTTTACATTCCGCAACGAAAGCAAGCTTAGGCAACAATTTTCATAATTTACTGCAACGAAAAATGTCGTTGCAAAATGGTGTCAATTGCAACGAAAATGCATGGTCGTTGCAAAAAAAAAAAGAGTTCATTTCGTTGCCAATTAGAAGGCTTTTGCAATGAAATGAGGGCTTTAGCAATAAAATTTTAATTATTCTGTAACAATACATTTTGTTGCTAAAGGATCGATGTATTAGTACGAAAGTCAAATTTCGTTGCAAAATGTATTACTTTTGGCAACGAAAAAAATACGTTCGTTGCGAAATAATTAGCAACGCTCATTGCGCAACGACAGTAAAGTCGTTGCCAAAAACCTTTAGCAACGAAATTTGACACCTTTAGCAACGAAAATCTGTTGTTGCTGAAGCCCCATTTTTTTGTAGTGTTATATAAAACAGAATACTTTTATAAAGTTATTTATTTTATTAGATTATAAATAGAATATATTATATTTTATTATGTATAGTGTTTGCATAGTTACTCAGATAATATTTGCATAGTAAAATCTTTTTATATAAAAATGTAATACTTTTATAAAGTTATTTGTTTTATTAGATTTTAAATATATATATATATATATATATATATATATATATATATATATATATATATATATATATATATATACCATTTAGAAGGGGGAAGGAGAAATATACAAGAGAAGAACAAGTGCATACAAAACACAATTAAATTACTAAATAAAAACAATTTTATTGATTAATACAAACTATTTACAAGGTGAATAACTAAAATGGACTTACAAGATTATGAAATAAGAACATTAGATGAAGGGGGTTAAGTAGGCTAAACAATGAGAGAGGTTAAAGATTTGTCGAGAGAAGGATCTCTCGAGTCTTTCTAAGTCCTGCTTTGAACCAAATGAATCCGATTTCTTTTTATAGAACAAGGAAACGAATCATTACAAGATTACTATTACAATAACTGAGGTAAAGTAAAAGTAAGAAACATTTTACTAAAGTAAAAGTACAAGTAAAAACATTTTACTAAAGTAAAAGGAAAAAGAATCGCTTTCGGTGGAAAAGCGTACGTCTTTTTGACTAATGCGATTCGTGGGACCGGATGCTTGATCGAAAAGTCTTTGCAGAAGATCTTGATGACAATGCTTCCGAAAGCGGTGACTGAGGTCACGGAAAGCAGTGACTAAGGTCGCTACTGAGTAGGTCTTTGGCCGATCGAAATAGAGAATCACATCTTCACTTTGATTGATTAGAGATAGGCTCAAGAAAATGGATCTTGAGCATCCTGAAGAGCAATTGTGCCATAGGGGTCACAAACTGCCTTCATAATCAGAATCATGACTAGAAATATCTCTCCGGGTGAGAAGAAGCTTTGTCTCGACTCTTCACGAATCGATCAAGTCTTAAATGAATAGCATCAGCAAGACGCCTTAACTTCGAAATTAGAGTAATCGAAACATCTCGTGGATCAAGCGGTGATGTAACCGATTTTGCTAATTCAAATATTTTTGCTTTATTGGAGGATCTGTGGCAGAGTAGTAGTAAATCAGATTGACGTTAATCGGGGAGGTGAGAGAGAGAAGCGGGAAATCTTTTTGAACTTGGCCTACTATTCTCATTAACTCCAAATTTATCCCACCATTTAATTGAAAAACAATGAGAGACACGAGAAATAGGAGAAAGAAAAGTCTCGAGCAGTCCCGATTCCTATGGATTTATTTTGAGACCGGAAAACGGTGACTTCTTGAGTGGTCGTAACTATATATTGCCATTTCAAAATCCAAGGGATTTTATATTTACTACAAAATATAAGGAAGACCGGAATTTCCTCATATTTGGAATGATAGTTCTTGTGATGACAAAAGGCTCTAATTGGCAAAGAGAGAGGTTTAGGGAAAATGTCATGACTCAAACTGTACCTTGTCCACCAAAGAATGAACCATTGGGGAATTGACTTTTAAATTTGTGGTCGAACCGAAAGAACCACGAGTGACTATGATCATCATTTTGATGAAGCATGATTTTATGCCGAGCTTCAATATAATCATAATAGCAAAAGCGAACTAGATTGATTAGAAAGAGATCTCGAGATCCGATGGATGACTACTCCAATCGATGAATTAAGGACTTGTTTAATATACAATGAATGATAAAGGAGTTTTGATTTATCATCATTGGCATAGATTGGTTTTATGAAAACTGACTGCTTTCAATAAGGATATCTCTATAATAAACAAGTGACTTATATGGAGCTGAAGGAGTAAAATGCCATCCCGAAGGAAAATACTGGGCTGCTAAATGAATAGGGTCATTTTTAGGTTTCATATTTAACTCAACATGAAATAAGTGATGATCATAAACTCAAGATAATCGAATAATCGGATGACTAGGTTTTGTGAAGTTCTTTGGAGCTTGACTAGCAAAAATATCAAATGGCTTTGGTTGACTAGCAAGAACTGAGGAGTAGGGCTTGGGGACTGTACCAAGCACCTGGAATTTATTATGTGTCTGGGTGACTGGGTGAGGAACAACAGTTCCCTTTGGTTGATTAACTAGTTGATTAACTGGACCAGCAGAGCGGCCATGACTACGAGAAGATGAACCTCCTCGAACACTCATTTTGCTGTGATTGTACCTGTGTTAATAAATTCACGAGTGAGAAAATCTGGGATTGAGTTGTTACTGCCTTTAATATATTCAATATCAAAATCAAAAATACTTAAAATTGCTTGCCATCTAGCGAATGAATGCTTAGAGGCGACGTTTTCAACGTCTTTTTCAAGAATAAATTTTGCTGACTTACAATCTATTCTAACTAAGAATTTCTGATTTAATAAATCTCTCTGGAATTTTTTAATACATAAAACTAGAGATAAAATTTCCTTTTTAATAGTACTGTATTTTAATTGTGTAGAATTCCATGCGCCAGAATGGAAACGAACAATTTGTTCATTAGAAATAGAGTCAATTTCATTTGAGTATGCCTCAAGAATCCAATGTCGAGGCGCGATTTCAATTATTTTGAATGCTGAATCATTAGAGATGCCAAGGCAGGGCAAAACCTTAACATATTTTTTAACTTGCTGGACGACAGAAGTATGAATGTCCGTCCAAGGAGGAGGATTACTTTGTAAGCGCTGAAAGAGAGGCTTACAAATCTTCCTGAGGTCCTTGTAAAACTGGCCAATATAATTGAGCGAGCCAAGAAACCTCTGTAGCTGATTCTTGTCGGTAATCTTATCTGGGAACCGGTCGGCGAATTGAATAGCTCTGTCAATTGGCCGCGTGAGTCCATGATAGAGGATTAAACCGAGAAATCTGACTTTAGTCAAAAACAGACTACACTTGGAAGGAGAAAGGACAAGACCATTTGGTTTTAACTGTTTTGAAGAATGAATTCAAATGTTTAATATGTTCTTCAATAGTCTTGGAGAATACTGAGGATGTCATCGATGTAAACAATGATAAAATGGTGAAAGGATTCAAAATGTTATTAAGAATATTACGAAATTCTTTGGGTGCATTCTTAAGTCCAAATGATGAACATTCCATTCAGTAGTGTCCGAACGGAGAGGTAAATGCGCTTTGTACCTATCATCGGGTGAATGGCAACTTGCGTTAATCGACTTGAGGTCGAATTTACTAAAGATTGTGGAGACGCTTAACCTACCAAGGAGATCATCCTTGTTGGGCAAAGGGTACCTAATCCACTCTAAAACTTTGTTTAATGGTTTATAATTAATGACTAGGCGAGGACACCTCTTTCTTTCTCGACTTCATTATTAACATAGAAATTTGGACAAGACCATGGTGACTTACTATGTCTAATTAGCCCTTTCTTGAGGAGATCATTGATTTCAATTTTACATAACTCCATTTGTTCATGACTCATTTGAATAGGCCTAGCCTTAGTAGGAATTAAATGCTCTTTAAATTCTTTTTAGCATAAGGTAATCTAATCTGTGTGCTTCTTCCATGCCAAAAAGCATTGGGAGAATCGTAACATAAGTTATTTATTAAATAATCTTTTAATTCTTTTATTTTTCTTGAACTCTGTTACTCTTAAGTTGGTCATCAACTTGTTGGTACTTAATTTCTTCTTTAAGAAAATTTAGGTGAGTAACTTTACAATTTATCAGATTTAACGATTTAGAAATTGATTCTTCTTGAATAAATTTTAAATCTCTTTCTTTTGGTTTAATTAAGAATTTAAATATAATTTTCTTTCCTAAATGTTCACAACTTAAACCTTTATTACTAGTGGTAAATGGATAAAGCAAATATATGAATGGTAAACCTAAAATAATTTTGTCATTAAGATTGCGAACTAAAGATTTAACGAGGTCTTGAAACACATGTTGTCTGACAGATATGTACTTTAGGTAATTTGTACTTTATTTCCATTTGACTACAGTTAATTTTAATTTAATTTTTCACTAGTTTTCTTATAATATCTAGTCAGGGGATAATACCTTCTTGAATACAATTCAAGTCTGCACCAGTATCTACTAGAGAAGGGAGTTGTACCGAAAAGGTTTTATCAATGACTAAATTAATGGAAATATACCATTTTTGAATAGTAATATCTTTAATTCTTTTAAGAGAGAGACCTTGAATAAAGAGATCAGAATCTTTGGCAATAGATGACTCTGGATCCTCGTGACATTCATCACTAGAAGAAGAATCATTAATTTGAAGATCTGATTTTTTATTGTCAATCTCTTTTCTTAAACTAGAAATCTCAATCTTTAAATTAGAAATATCCTTTTTAAGTTTATTAACCTCTTGATTTAATTCAGGAAGTGTAATTTCTTTAATCGGAGATTTGAATCTTTCAAGAGTCTTATTTAAACCGAATATGGGTTTTTCTTTAGCTCTAAGAAACCTTGTCGTTGACCTTTTTATCTTTAGTTAATAAATCTTTTAATTGCTTTAGATATTGAGTTTTTAATTAGGATCGGTAATTTTACCGATTAGATCAACTAATAAGGAGCTTTCTTCTTCATCTTTTGTAATTACACTAACTCTTTTACTGCTAGCTTTTATTACAATCTTACGTACATATAGTGACTTCATTTTCACTATCGTAATTTACGTTGGATGAGTTGTTACTAGAAGATTCGGAACATCGTAATCTTCTTCATTACTGCTACTACTCTTATTGTCAATTCTCATTAATTCTAATAATTGTTCCGTATCTTGATTTGAAATATTTAAGCGAGCTAATTTTTGTTTAACTCTGCATTCACTTTTGTAATGACCTTTACATCCCACAATTGTGATGTACAATTTTACTTTTATCAAATGTTTTTGATTTTTTATAAGATTTTTTCTTTGATGACTTAAGGTTTATTATAATAATTATCTTGATTATTATTCTTATTTTTGATGTGAGTATATCTCTTCTTACTTGGCGTTTATGATTTTGTGTGACTCAATATGTTTATCTTTATGTCCGTGCTTCCTACGAGGGAGCCACCCATGATAAACCATCTTTGTTCACAAAATGTTCCTAACTCGTATTTAGCTTTATTTTTGTCTTTTCTAGCTTGTTTAGCTAATTTAAAATCAATGCACATTTTTAATCCAATTTTTGGATATGACTAATAATATCTCCATAAGTTAAATTATCATAATCAATATATCCTAGGTTTTGCTTAATTCTTCCCTAACTTTGTGAGCAAATAAAGATGGCAAACCATTAACTAATTTTTTCTTTCTAAAATGGTTTATTACCGTCATTTCTCATCATAACTCTAGAGGTAAATACATCTTTGTACCATCTAAAATCACTTAGAGTGGGACAAGTAAGATTACTTAAGCGATCATGAATTCTTTTACGTAATATTGCTAGGGGTTCCAACAAAATGTTTAATTATGGTGAATATTAAAGTGTTAACTCCATCGGAAGACCAATACCAAACATCTTCATCAAAGATGGGATTGCCTTCTTTATCTCTTTGAATAGCATGAATTATGGATATTCTAATGTCTTCTCGTGAGATGTTTTTCCCACTAAGACCTAAGAATGCCGGTGAATCCACTAGCTAATAATTCAACAATGTCCGGTTGAGACAAAGTGTTGAATTTAGTGATGTAATCGTTAGCTACCATAGACATATGATTTAGTTTATTAAGAATTTCTTGTTCACTAAATCCATCTATATTCCATTCATAAATTTTATTAGAGGATACCGAAAGCATTTATCTAGATTTCTTTCTTGAATTGTAAATCCGGATGAGTTGGTCTAGAATACCAATTTCTCGGTGATACTTGTGTTATTAACAGATTAATTTATTTAATTGGTCATTAAGGTTTGAAATAGAAGAGTGGTCGGAAGAACTTTCATTATTATCATCGACTTCACCCGATCAATATGTTAATAGTTCCGCTTGGAATAGGGTTCTTTTGAGTTTTTAAATAATTTTTCAATGGATTGGACCAATTCGTCATCTTTATTAGGTAAACTTAAATTATATACATTTTCTCGTAAATTTAGTAAAGGTTGTTCTATCTTTGAATCGGATTTTTGATAATACCTTCTTCAAATTTTTCTTCAATTCTATCTAATTTGTTTTTCCTACCGTTGCTAGATATTGATTGCTAAAGTTTAATTGTTCAATTATTTTTTTGTCGTTATTAGTTCCGGCGTGTATTTTGAAGGGACCGGCAATAATAAGTGTTTTTAATCGAATTAGAACTGCATTTCTAATGGGGATGATGGGCGATACTTTGGGATCATCTTCTTTAATCCATTGAGTTTTACTAATAACATTGCATTTACCTTGATCGCATACATACCCGGTCATAAAAGTGATGTTAATTTCTTCATTTTGATAAATCTTTTCCATCTATTTACTATCTTATCTCTTTCCTTTCAGGTTGGATGGACAGATCTAAATAGATGTCTTTTTCTTTATTAGATTTTGAATTAAAATCTTTAACTAAGTTATCCCAATTTAACGCGAAATCCTTTTTAATGACTCTTAGTTGATTATGAATAGGGGCATTAAAATCGGATCGTGGGATAAACAGAGGATCTTTGGGGAAGAAGAATCTTCATCTTCGACGGTATCGTTCTGAGTATAACAGGATGACTAACTTGTCCTTCATTAAGAATACCTTTAAGTTTGATATCTTTAACAAGAGGATTACTTAGGACCTCAAAGATCTCTTCTAGTGTGGATAAGCGGAAGGATGAAGAACTAGAAATATCTTCAATGATAACCGGTGATCTAAGTACGTTCAAAACTAATTTTAACAGTTCCATCTCGAAAATTGTTGGATATTTTCAATATTCAATAAATTGTTAACTATGGGGTTGTGGTAATTCATTTGGTAAAGTCCATTGATTAGGTAAGTTAACATCCTTCCAAAGAATTGTTCTTGGGATCCGGATATTAGCATCACTAGTTGAACTTTGAATTAAAACTGTTTGATCTTTTGGGCTTTTATTAAGAGCATGAACGTTCAAATTTGACTTCATCGTCTTATAATAAATCCTGTAAATCAAAGCAATGGGTTGAGATCCTTCAATCATTTGAGTAATCTCTCCATCAGTTTTAATATTTAATGATAAGGCTTTAAATAAGTTTTGATCACTGAGACTCAAGGTGAAATCAGGAAAGCAGTTGAAATGGATAGGTCCATTATGCAAACTTGCTTCCATTGCACCAATAATGCTTGGATAGTAATTTAAAAATCTAGCATCTCTAAGCGTAGGTAGATTGATGAATTAATTCCTTTTCTATTAAGAGGTTTAACTGCAACTTGAACAAGACCTATATGTATAAAATTATAACCCTTTTTCTATGTTTTAATAACTTTCGTGATAAAAGACTACAATTTTCGTATTCTTTGTTAATTGCATAAACTCTCTCAACAGTTTTGACATTATAATCGCTTTTAAATTTATCCGAAAATGTTGGTCGATAAATTTCTTTGGGAGATACCTTAGGTATATTCCAAATTGTTTAAAACTTGATTAATGTTTTCATAATTATGTTCTTCTTGGTTCACTATATCTCGGAAGCAGGGGCAAAGTCGACACATTAATCGAGGAGCTAGATCTGAATAACCTACTCATCTTCGATTGTTTCAAAAATAAAATCTTACTCAAAGCTCATTCATACATACCTGCCAGATTTACCCAAAGCAGACTCATACCTATGTTCTATAACCCGACACTGCTCACACTCTGGAGACTTACAAAGGTTAGGACGCGAACTAGGTGGACTCTGGTGTAAATAAGGTGACTTGAACTTTGATGAAGAAGATAATTTTGAAATAGTAAAGAGAAGTTTGATTAAAGAGATCTGGCTAAACAGTTACCAATAAATAGGATGCTTAGTTAGAATTGAAATCACACCAGAAATTCAGAGAATTCTCTTCTATAATCTTGAGCGTATTTTTTTAGAGTTTTAAGAAGCTTTGAGCGTAGTGCAAGTTTTCTTTAAGAATATCCTCGCCCTACCAGTCGGAATACTCTTCTTTTATGGTAAGAGATATTATTTGTTGTACTCGTAAGGGGTATTATTTCTTTCGTATTCATGAAGAGAACTTCTGTTATTCCATTCTTTATTATTCTGTTGGAATAACCTGTATACACGGACTACCCTATACTTGGTGAAATTCGTTTGTTATTTCATTCTTTATTATTATGTTGGAATAACCTGTCTATGCGAAGTACCGCATACATGGTGAAATTCTTCTGTTATTCCATTCTTTATTATTCTGTTGGAACATCTTATCGGTGCATTTACGCATGACCTGGTTTCGTTATTTATTATTATGTTGGAATATCCTGTCTGTGCGTTTACGCATGACCTGGTTCCATTATTTATTATTCTGTTGGAATATCCTGTCTGTGCATTTACGCATGACCTGGTTCCATTATTTATTATTCTTTTGGAATAACCTATCTGTGCGGTCTATCGCATGCCTGGTGATTTTTTTTGTTATTCCACTCTTTATTATACTCAGTTGGTTAAAATTTTGGCTTTTATACTCCATGAAATTAGTGAAATATCCTTGATATTTGCGCTTCATCCAGTATCTTTTCTTGAAAATATTCTTCTGAGCATTCTTGAATTTTACACCACAATACAGTATCATGTTGACAATTTGGACGTTATTGGTTCCTGGATAAATTAATTCTTGAACTTGTTTTATTGAATTATTATGTCATTGTCATAATCCTCATGTTTATATTATGTTGAAAGTCATCTGTGGCCTGTAGTGCATAGATGGGTATGATTATGACTAGGGATTATTCGGTATAATCATGACCGTAAAGTTGCAAATGATGTGGAAAAAGTCCTTATTGGCCCGTAGTGCATTGATGAACAGTTTTTGGTATGATTATGGCTATGGATTCTCTTCCGCTAAGGGTGCAAAGATGAATTATTTTATGGCATGATCAGGACCGTTGATGAAAACACGATTATGTTTGGTTGTGAGTGTATGGATAATTCGTGGTCGTGATCTTAAATAATATCCACGGCACGTAGTGTAGGGATGATTTGATGATGTGGATTATTTATTAAGTAGGAGTCTCAAATGATAAAAGTGATGAAAAACCTTTTAAATCATAAAAGATAGTAGATTTTATTCTCTACTTGACTCTTTTAATGGATTGCTTGTTCATTGCAGATTAAACTTGATGTTTGTTATATTTTATCAGTTTAACACTGTTGAAGGCTAACGATAATTTATTCTTCATTATCTTAGTCATAATATTTCTTACTGGGCTAGTTGAGCTCACCCTTTTTTCTTTCATTGTTCTCTTCAGGAAATGAGAACGTAACAGGGACTAGTCGGGAAACGGAGTGACGGTCCAGATAATTGCATTAGTAGTCCTCACTATTCTGTTAAATAGTATGATAATAATTGTAATGAGAACTCCATTGAGAATGGATATTGTCTATAAGACAATATTTGTATTAAAACTCACATCACATGTTGTATAATTATTAAGTTTGTATTTGATTTATGTACCATGTATTTGGCGACTCAGAATAGGTGATGTTACCTATTTTGGGGGCGTCACATATAATACATATCATAGTCTTAATACAGTCTAACTATTACAAAAGATACCAATGAACATATTTTGTTTGCTTTCCTTTTCACTTGTTCTTGACTGAACCTTCGAGTTGATTATGCCTAGCTGAAAATATTTAAATTTAAAGCAAGAATGAGCATTTGGGTGCCCAACAAGTAATAAAAATTATAAATATATTTAGCTAAAAGAATTAAATATTTTCTTTGTACATCACTTCTACAACGAATTAATAGTTATGAAGTAAACTGAACCAATCATAACCATATATTATTTCTATATCAAGGTTTTTGAAACTACGTACTGACTATATATATAGGGTAGTCGACAGACTATGAACATTGTTTTCTATTTTCGAAAAGGTTCGACAGAACTTCATTCGCAAACCGTCATAACTTACGCGCACGAGGGTGTACATCCCATGGACCCTGTATTGATCAATACTACATGCAAGAACGATGTTATGCTTCACTCTGTCTGCCTTGGGCGCATAGAAGTTTTCCCATGTTCGGGATGTTCATACTTAGTCGTGAGTCCAAACCAAAGCAATTTGACTGGATATAAAAAAGTTTTATCATATTAAATGATATTTCTAAATCTGTCTATATATATATATATATCAACATGTGATTAAATACAATGACTATCCAAGTGGGGACACTTGTATAATCATATATAGAAATTAAATAACAGAATATATATCTGAATTACAATATACTAACATGTTGATAAACAATGATCAGATATAGTCACAATAGGGTTAATAATCTAGTACAATAATAATATAATTCTAAAACTTTCTTACTCATGTCCATTGCATAAAGAAAATGCAAAGGTAGGATACTTGCCTGGTCTGCTGCTTACAATACGCAACTTAGTTTTATCTTTTATACCAAAACCTATCATTAATAAGATCATTGGATCAATTAGAATAACATACTATAACACATAGCATTTCTTATTGCAGTCAGCACATAACCTAATCACATTGTCACATATATTCAACAGTCATTGAATCACAAACAAACATTAATACAGTCAAAATATCTAAGTCTAGATTAATTTTTGAAATATGTCGGTGTACCGATGGCTTATCGGGTAATTATCGAGTCTAAAACTCTATATCAAAGTTCAATATCTATTTAGACTATTTAAATAACAGTCATATCATTTTTAAATGACTTAAAATAATTTTTAAACATTTATTATAATTTATCATAAATTTTCAAACACCGGAATCATTATTAAATGATTTAAATATTAAACAATTCTATTATCATTAATATTAAATTATTAATGAAACCATTACCAAAATATTAAGGTTATTTATAATAACTCAAAATATTTTTAAAGTACTAATATTACCCTTAAATGATTTTTAAAAAATTTAAAATTATTTTAAATAATTATCATTAATATTAAAATATTAATGTATTATTTATCAAAATATTAAAAGTCATTAATTATAACTTAAAATATTTTTAATTCATTAATATCCTTTTAAATGATTTTTAAATTAATAAAACCATTTTAAAATTATTTATTTAATATAATTATTAAATAAGCTTAATATCATTAATATTAAATTAATATCATTAATATTTAATTATTAATGAAATTATCCTTTAAATATTAAAAGTTATATTTTATAACTTAAAATATCCTTAAACACTTTATTTTCATTTAAAATGATTTTTATAATATTAAAATAATTTTTAAACTAATTTATTTAATATAATTATTAAATAACCTTAATATCATTAATAATAATTAATTAATGAAATATACCTTTAAATATTGAAAGTTATATTTTATAACTTCAAATATTTTTAAATAAGTTATTATTATTTAAAATGATTTTAATATAATAAAATCATTTTAATTTATTTATTTAATTCATTTATTAAATAACTTAATTATCATTAATATTTATTTATTAATGAAATTTATCACAAAATATTAAAAGTCATGAAAAATAACTTAAAATATTTTCTTATACCATAATATAATTAAATAATTTTTCAAGTATTTAAATCATTTTTAACTAATTTATTTAATATTATAATTAAATAAATTAAATACCATTAATATTTCAAAAATATTAAATATTTATGAAATGTACTTAAAATAATTAAAAACTAATTTTTGGAATTTAAAATAATTTTTAATAATTTATTATGTATGTTTAATAATTTAAAACTAATTTTTCTATTTATTTAATTAATTTTGTAATTAACTGTCGCTAAAGGGCCCTATAGCGACGAAACTGTCGCTATAGGTGTTCTTGAGCTGCCTAAAAACTCATGTCAGAGTTCGAGGTGCTCACTTTCGATCTTCATAACTTGCAACACATGAACATTTTTTGTGATCTTAAGGTTTCATCACGTAGTCAACATGCAAGGCTAGAGATACAATACATAAAACCGATAAAACAACAACAGAATCATAATATATATGCTGGTCAAAGTGTGCCATAAAAACTGTCTTTGAACATTTCTGGGTTTTCCAGAAATGTTCTTCGGCAGATGGTCAACCCAAGTTTGACTGTGATTATCTTTCACCCTGGTCACGATCTAAGTGTTATAATGACTTTCATGTGTACTACATATACTATTCTATAACATCAAAACAATAACATAACATAACTAACTAACAGCAACGAGATCAAAGCTCTAAAAAATGTTGTCAGTGTTCTAGGTAATCTGGGTTCCCCAGATTTTGATATGGTCATGGCCGGTCAACGGTCTTTGACCATTAATAACATGAAATCTGTGCATCATATGACCCAAATTCCAGTTCCAGACTAAAGATCTCACAACATTCTATAGATCTAACACATAAAACAACACAAAGCATGAACACAGAAGAATCTATGGTGTCTGACATTCGTTGTCAGACATCATAAAAAAATTCCAGATTTTTGAAAATCATCAATTTGAGTACTTAGATGTTATGGATCTGTAAGATACCAACCCAGATCATTAATTAACACCTTAATCAACATGATTAAACATAAAAACAACAAATCTATTATAGCATACTAGATCAAATTTTATTGGCTTAGGGTTTACCTTTATGCATCAATTCTTGCTTCTTGGCTTCTGTTTTTGCTATGTGTTAGTGGGGCTCAGTTTGGGACTGGTCTATCAATAAATTTCGTGGGGTTTGAGTGGAGAGAAAATATTGGTTGAGTGTTTTGTGCAAAATGGGCTAACAATTGATATTTCTCTCTCCAATTTCATATATATATTACTTGCAATACATACATGGTACGATGTTAATCGAAATTTGATTCTTTGGAGATATAGGTTAGGCTAAGTCAAGATTTTAGGTCACCAACTCCTTATTTGGTTAGATTTGCAAGCAAGCTCAAATAATACAAGAGGGGTACTAATGTCATTTGGCTTAAGAATTTAATGGCACTTTGGTCATTTACCCTTAGGGTAACCCTAAGGTTTAGCACAAAAATTGTAGGATTTCTAGTTAGAGTTTAAAATATAAAATTTTAGTTTCTAAAAATTGTAATTTAGGTTTTCCTAATTAAATTAGGTTTCTAATTATCTTAAACTTGAAATTAAGTTTATTAGCTCACTAATTAGCATTAAGGCTTAAAATTAGCAATTAGGGTTACTAATTAAAAATTAGATTTTCTAATTTTAGAAATAGAGTTTCTAAATTTTAGGATTTCTAAATATTAATTAGGGTTTACCTAATTATCATAAAATTCTATAACACTTGACCTTAATCATAACAACACAATAACATAACAGTCTCGAATTCATAATTGAGTTTCAAATTAGGGTTTACATTTAGCAATTAGCTAATTACTGTTTAAGATTTCTAATTCAAGAAATTAGGGTTTTAAATCACTAATTAGGGTTTCCTATAATTAGGGTTTTCCTGATTATCATTAATAATTATAATTATCATGAATCACTTAACATAATTACTAACAGATTTTAAAGTCTCATTTGACTTCAAAACTAGGATTTTTAGTAAAATTAGGGGTTTGCATGTTACATTAAAACTGTTCCACACATTAACAGTACACACATACAGTACACATCTATAACACTGACAAATAATAATATAATATTATTATTTCTCATTCCTTTTTTCAAAACCAGAATTAGGGTTTGGATTCTATATTTGATTTATCTGTCATATATAACATTATTAATTAAGTTAAATAATTAGCTTAATTAATCTAAAATAAATTCATATAATAAAATAATTATTATAATAATTCTATAATCATTTCATATATTATTTAAATAATATAATAATCATATTTTCATTGAAAATAATTAATGAAAACATTTCTCTTATAAAATTAATTATTATAAGAATATAATTTATAATGATCGATAATTCTAAAATAAAATTATTTGTAATTATTCATGTAATAAATAAATTTTATATTCATCACATAAATACATACACATTACCTTGCACGCATTCTCACCTTTAAAATATATAATAATAATAATAATAATAATAATAATAATAATAATAAATTTATACGCAAAATTTTTGATTTAATTATATAGAAAATATCGGGTTATTACAGTAGTTACCCTCACAAGGGGGTAGTCCCTGATTGGTCAATGTTTTTTTGATGGAAACATTTTTATCCTAGCAGCGTATGAATTGTTTTAAATGGTACTCCCTTATTGGTTTAAGGTTTCAAATGGTATATTGATGAGTTGCAAACCCGTGATTTTTTTTCCTGTGCATCCGTGATTTTCTTAAATAGTGTCCTGTCATTCTCCTATAAATAGGATGCTTAGTTAAGAAATGAAAATCACACCAGAATCAGAGAATTCTTCTTTTATAATATTGTGCTTATTTATTTCTAGTATAATGATACTTTGAGTGTAGCAAATAGTGCAAGTTTTTCTCAAGAATATCTCCGCTATAACAGTCAGATTTACTCTCTTATTAAGGTAAGGGATATTATTTTTCGTTTAATATTCGTAAGAAATATTATTTTCTTCCATACTCTATAATATGTAAGTAATATTATTTCGTTTCATATTCCTAAATCTACACTTACTTTAATAAGTATTACTTCTATAATCCCTGAAATTAGTAGAATATCCTTAAATTTTGCGCTTCATCTAGTATCGTTTCATTGAAATATTGGTCTGAACTTTCTTATTAAATTTTAATATTTCCATTCGGGGTACTATTCACGGGGTACTATTCACTCGGGTACTATTCATAGGGTACTATTCACTCGAGTATTATTCATTCAGGTACTATTCACAACAAAAATTGGTTTCTTTTTTGTCCAAAAGATATATGAATATCATTCTTGAATTTTACTCTATAATTAATTATCATGTTGACAATTTGGACATTCTTGAACTCTAGATAAATTGAATTATAAATCTCTAATATTTATTCTTTATCTCACTTGATTGATTTCTTATATCATTGTTGTAAGACCCCAACTTTTTATAAATAAAATTGAATTTCCTATATTCATTATTTTGAAATAATAAGGTGTTAATTGATATAATACTTTGGTTATGGGTGAAATGTGCAAATTTTGTAAAGTAAACAAGTGGTTATAAAATATTCGTTTTGTCAGGGACTATTCGTTTTGTTTAGGGAATATTCTTTTGTCAGGAATATCCAAATCTGACAGTATGATCATTTGTAGGCCTTATAATGAGAATAACTGGTCGGATGAAGAAAATGACAAGTATGAGTTTTATATAAATAACGGCGTAGTTATTCTGAATTAACATTGTTGGAATACACGGTGGTTAAAATACGATGTCTGGCGTGGTTGCTTAAAGAGTACACACGATATTGCATAATATTTTCAAATTATTGATTCTAACGTAAGAAGGAACTACTCAATAATTGTTATCGTAATTACTATTCAATATTTTATTTTATTGATTCAATAATTGCTACGTTGATATTTTATATTATTATTATTTCAATAATTGTCACTGCACAATATTTCCCATTATCAGATCAATAATTCATATTATTTGAATAATATTATTAGATAACATTATTGGCAATGTCTAAGAAAGTTCTATCTAGGAAAGGAGTTTGATCATCTAATTGCGCACCAGTAAGAAAAAATCCTTATCTAAAAGCCCCCTCTTTCCTTAGAACGACCTGGTTGTCATAATTGTGATTCTGTAATATTATTTGTGAATAATTAATTATTAATTTATTTTTATTTTTATGTGGATATAAATGAAGGAATTCAGCATGAGATATTTGTTGAAAGCTTGACATATTATTCTGTGGAATTACAATTATTTTCTTCGATAAAATATTCATTCAAATATATTATTATAATATATTATAATTATTTAAGTAATATATATATATATATATATATATATATATATATATATATATATATATATATATATATATATATATAACACGTGAATATGTTAAGGAGGTGAGAAGCTTGGCTTTGATTTCCTTTATTTTTCAAAAATCGGTGTATTGCATTTCTTCCTTTTCAAAACCATGTGCTGGATTTATTTGTTTTCTCTTACAAACTCTTTTATAATTTTCCTATTTCATGGGCCCTCAACCAATAAAAGTTAGGAAGTTAGGAATTGAATTTCCTGCAAAGTTATAGTGTGGCCCCAACCATTGAAATGAGTGGAGTTAGGCTTGAAAAGTAGGCAGAGAATATGTGAGTCAGGAATAAAGGTTGGCAAGTTAGGCAGACTGAATTATTTTACACCTCCGCGCTGCACTATAAAAGGAGGGAAACCCTCCATCCTAAATCACACCAAAAATCTCAAGCATTTTTACTATAGTATTTTGAGTATTTCTTTTTAGTATAAGAATACTTTGAGCGTAGTTTTTTTTCTGCAAGATTTTCTCAGAATAATATCTGATATTCCAGTCAAATCCAGTTTCTACTAAGGTAAATGATATTATTTTATTGCAATACTCGTGAGAAATATTATTTTCTTTCATACTCCATATTACGTAAGCGATATTATTTCATCTCGTATTCCTAAATTTAAACTTACTATGGTAAGTATTGCTTTTATAATTCCTGAAATGATTAGAAATTTCGCTTCATCTAATATCATTTCATAAGAATATTGGTATGAACTTTTTATCAAATATAGAACTTTTCATGACTGGGTATTGTTCATGGGCACTGTTCATACGGAGTACTGTTCATAAAAGAAAAAAAATATTTTTTTTCTCCTTCCAAGTTATCTATTGTGACCCTTATTCTTGAAATTGAATCCATGTTTTGATCTTTATTCTTGAATTTTACTCCACTATGGTTTATTATGGAGTGTTTTTGAACATGGACAAACTGAAGTACGAATCCCTAATCTTTGTCCTTTTATCTCACTGGATTCGTTCTTTTAAAGTATTTTTCATCATCCTCAATCTTTAATGGTGATACTTCATGAATATTTTTGGCCCGTAGTGCAAAGATGAATAATTATCTGATGAATATCTTTGGCCCGTAGTGCAAAGATGAATAGGTGTTGAGATAAACATGACTAACTGGTGATACAGATGGATATCTTTGGTCCGTAGTGCAAAGATGAATATTTGATTCAAGATATATATTGATTGATGTTACGGGGATAAAATATTGATGATGGACTTTTAAATTCATAGATGATAGTAGATTTCATTCTCTACTAAACTCTTCTAATGAATTATTATTTTTGCTGCGAATATTGATCTAAAACTTGTTGTCCATTATATTTTATCTGATTTATTGAAGGCTAACGATAATTTATTATTCATTATCTTAGTCATAATATTCTTTATTGGGCTAGTCAAGGTCTCCCCTTTCCTTTTTGTTCCATTTTTCTTCTCAGGAAGTGAGAATATAGCAGGGAGTAGTCGGGGTGTGGAGTGATGTTCCATAGCAGTTGTTATAGTAGTCCTCATTATTTTGTAAAGTAGTGTATCAATAATTATAATGAGGACTTATTTGAGTGTGGATATTGTCTAGTGGACAATATTTGTATTTAAACTCACAGTTTATGTGTTATCGTATTTTGCACGACAATTGTGTTAATGAAGTTGAAGTTGTTTCCGTACTATGTATTTGGCGACTCAGAATGGGTGATGTATACCTATTTTGGGGGCGTCACATATGATCTCCAACAGAGATCAGGGAATAAAACTAGGAGGGGAGAGATGAGTAAATCCTTCGCTAGTGTGTCCTACCTAAGCTTATTTTTTGGTCGGTCAGAATATAGGGGTATTGTGTGGTATGTCATTTTCTTTAATTAACCCTTGTTTTGTGAAAGTATTTTAGAATGACAGTTGAAAATGTCAACAATGGAGTGTATGAGACCGTGGAGACACCTTTAATCACCAACCAAGAAAACGTGAAATATGAAGGCAATATTCCTCTTGTAAACAACAGTACTACCAAACAAACAATGAATGATGGGATGTTTAGAAGCTTTTTATAGTTCATGCAAAATCAGACGAGGGAGACTCGTGTACAAAATACGGGTGGAAATGATATAGAACGCTATGATTTATCCAAACGCAAGCAGTTTAAAGAGTTGGGACCACAAGAGTTCTGGGGAAAGCTGGATCCAATTAAAGCAAAAATGTGGGTCAAGCAAATTACCAAGGTATTCGATGTCTTGGGATGCACGGAGGAACATATGGTTCCATTCGCCACCTTTATGTTCCGCGGTGAGGCAGATTACTGGTGGGAATCTGTGAAGCGTACCCAGCCAGCCTCACTTAGCATGTCTTGGGAAATATTTCAAAAACTATTCAAGGACAAGTACTTTCCTGAAAGTATTTGTCATATAAAGGAGGTAAAGTTTATTAGACTGAAACAGAACAACATAACGGTGTCCCAGTACGAGGCGAAGTTCGCAGAGTTATCCAGGTTTGCACCTCATTTGGTGGAGAATGAGGAACGTATGACACGGATGATTCTGAGAGGTCTAAAACCCGAAATTCTTCAATACCTTATCTCTCACAAATTTTCTCTATATTCAGATGTTGTCAACAGGGCTCAATTATTAGAGCGAGATAATGAGTATGTTCAACCGAGGGACCACAACCAGGGTTATATCGGTGGCAGCAGTCATCGGGGTAATGATAACTGTGATGCCCCCCAAAATAGGTATACATCACCCATCTTGAGTCGCCAAATACATGGTACATAAATCAAATACAGCTTAATTATACAACTGTCGTGTAAAATACGACAAAACATAAACTGAGAGTTTAAACAAGAATATTGCCTTCTAGACAATATCCACTTTCAATGGAGTCCTCATAGACAGTATACAAACTCAAATTCAGTCTTCATTACATTTATTATCACACTATTTCATAGAATAGTGAGGACTACTAATGCTATCATCTGGACTGTCAATCCGTTCCCCGACTCATCCTAGTTATATTCTCATTTCCTTAAGAGAACAGTGAAGGAAATGGTGAGCTCAACTAGCCCAGTAAGAAATATTATGACTAAGATAATGCAGAAGAAGTTATCATTAGCCTTCAACAATGTTAAACTGATAAAATACAATAGACATCAAGTTTAACTGCAGCGGAACAAACAATCCATTAGAAAAGTCAAGTAGAGAATAAAATCTACTATCTTCTATGATTTAAAATGTTTTCATCAATTTTTATCACTGAGACTCAGCTTAATAAATAAACCACATCATCGAATCATCCCTTCACTACGGGCCAAGGATATTCATTAAATCATCAATGATCATGACTATACCGAATAATCCCTGGTCATAATCATACCAAAAGCGCCCATCGATTGCACTACAGCCATCGAGGATTTTACCACATCATTCGTCACATTACGGTCATGACTATACCGAATAATCCCTTGTTATAATCACACCAAGTCCATCTATGCACGTAAGCCAAAGATGACTTTTATCACAATATAAACATGAGAATGATGACAATGATATAAGCATTAATCAAACGAAAACAAGGATAAATATTTAAGACTTTAAATTCATCCAAATATTATCAATCACGTAATAAATTCATAATCTAATATAACAATATTTTAATCACTTCTTAAACTTATAAACAATTTATTTTAATTGTTTACACTTTACCAAATAATGCATTTAATCATTCAAAATGCTATACTCATAAGATTTCATCACCGGTGATCAAATCCCTTATCAAAAAAATCAAGATATACCCTATATAGGATTCCCAAGCCATAAAATCCTATTTACCAATTTTGTTACTTCACATAACATATTTAATTCATTTACTCATAACTAGTTCATTTTCATGAAAAATACCAAATCAGTCCCAAAAATATTTCCGTTCTGGGATTTAACAGAATATAGTCCCATATTGAACATATATTTTTTCTTGGAATTTTTAAAATTCATTTACTATTTTTCAAAAATCAATTTCTAATTAGTTCCTTAAGAAATTAGCTACCTCAAGTTTAACTTTAGAAATTCCCAAATCTTGGCAGGATCTTACACATGTTAACGTGAGCCTCCAGTTTAAATTTCGTGGTCATCGGAGTTATATAACTCCGGTTATAGCGTTTTTCGTCGAAAAAATCTAAATATTGAAATAGTCATAACTTGCTCATTTTAAGTCGGAATGAGCTCATTTTTGGACAGGATGTACTTTATACCATATATTTGCATGTCCCAAAAGGCCGAAAATTTTCTCATAAATTAAGTGGCCGAAATAGCCCTTACAAAATTTTGGCAGTAGCCTTTTTGGTATTTTACAGTTTTTGACTCCTTTGTTAAAATCAGTCCACACGAAAATCTACAACACCTTTTCTAGTGATTCCACTTGGATAAGTTAGAAAACTCATAGATCTAACTCTAGAACTTGACCACACTCAAAAATTCGAAATATAATAGGAGATATGGTTAATTGAATTTTATATTCCATTTTCACCAAAATCTGATTTTCAACCCTTTGTGATTTCTAAGAAACTTTCATGTTTTCACATAATAACCAACATAACTCATCCTGACAATGACATAATAATTCAATAAAACAAGTTCAAGAATAAATTTTAAATATTTATAAGTTAATTTATCCTGAACTCAATAATGTCCAAATTATCAACATGATACTGCTTTGTGGAGAAAATTTCAAGAATGCTTAAAAGAATATTTGCATTTAAAAAGATCTTTGGATGAAGCTTTAAATATCCGAGGATATTCCACTAATTTCATGGAGTATAAAAGTCAAAACTTTAACCAACCTGAGTATAATAGAATATATAAAGCGCAAATGGATTTTTCCGCCATGCAGTAATCCACGATATATGAGATCATTTCCACAATTTAATAAGGAATGAATACAAAGGATTATTCACCATGAATGTGGTAATCCACATAGACGAGTTATTCCAATGCGAATAATAATAAAGAATGGAATAATGAAGGATTTACTATCGTGCGATAGATCGCACAAACATGTTATTCCCAATGAATAATAAAGAATAGAACCGTGTCATGCCGTAATCCACACCGATGGGATAATAAATAATGGAACCGGTCATGCGAAACGCATGACGCAGGATATTAAAATCGAATAATAAAGAATGGAATAACAAGAATTCACCATACATGCGATAGACCGCATGCAGATAAAGTTATTCTAATGTAATAATAAATAATGGAACCAGTCAAAGCGAATATGTACTTATACATAATATTCCAACAGAATAATAAATAATGGAATAACAGAAGAATTTCACCATATATAAGGTACTTCGCATATACAGGTTATTCCAACAGTATAATAAGGAATGGAATAACAGAAGAATTTCACCAAGTATAGGGTAGTCCACGTATATAGGTTATTCCAACAAAATAATAAAGAATGGAATAAAAGAAGTTCTCTTCATGAATACGAAAGAAATAATACCCCTTACGAGTACAACAAATAATATCCCTTACCTTTTAAAGAAGAGTAATTCAGAAGCGGGCAGGATCGGGGATATACTTGAAGAAAACTTGCACTCACGCCAAAGCTTTCTTAGACTCTAAAGAAATACGTTCAAGATTATAGAAGAAGAATTCTCTGAACTTCTGGTGTAATTTCAATTCTAACTAAGCATATTATTTATAGGAAAACATAAAGGATACTATGCAATAAAATATAATATTATATATATATATATAAATTATTCAAAATCTAATAAAATAAATAACTTTATAAAAGTATTCTGTTTTATATAAAAAAATTTTACTATGCAAACACTATGCATGCACTATGCAAACACTATGCATAATAAAATATAATATATTCTAATTATTGTCTAATAAGACAAAAACTTTATAAAAGTATTCTATTTTATATAAAAAGATTTTACTATGCAAATCTATCGCATAATAGAATATAATATATTCTATTTATAGTCTAATAAAACAAATAACTTTATAAAAGTATTCTGTTTTATATAAAAAACTTTTCTATTTTATTACATTAATAATACTAATAAAACAAAATTCATCATCATTAATATAATTCACACTATTAATCGACCAGGTCGTTCCCAGGAAAGAGGGGGCTTTCCAATAAGGATTTCTCCCTATTGTCGTGCAATTAGGTGACAAAACCTCTCCTAGGCACAACTTCTAGACATCGTTAATATTGCAAATAATAATATTAACAACTTTGTTATCTCAATTATTGATTTAATAATATATAAAATATTGACAATAATTGAATCAAATAACGTGAGATACTATACAGCAATTACTGTAGCAATAATTGAACAAAACTGAGTGACTTCTCACGTAAGCATCAATAATCAATCTTGTGTGCTACTATGCAACCACACGACATCGCATTTTAACACCGGGTGTTTCAACAGTTAACGGTAAAACTTTTGCCGTTATTTTTAATAAATATTTTCGTCGTTTTCTCAATCTGACAATAATTCCGTTGTGGTGTCCACCAATGATTGCGCCGTCGTACGAATATTCCCTGTTAAAACAAATATTCCTCGACCAATTGAATATTATATAACAACTTGCGTACTTTGCAAAATTTATAAATATTACCCACAACTATAACATTATATAAAATCCACACCATAATATTCAAAAAAAATTCGAGAAAATTAAATCTTTATTCGTAAAATTTGGGGTCTCATAATCTCCCCTCCTTATGAAATTTCGTCCTTGGAATTTACGTACGTACCTGGTATGCCGAAGAGGTGAGGATACCTTGACTTTATTTCAGATTGTAACTCTTGAGGTATAACCTTTGAGTGTCGAATAGGATCCTTCTTATCCAAGATTTTAACAGGTACATCTTCATACGTTAAATTATCCGCTATCTCGTCCGGTTCTAAATCAATAATGTGGTTTGGGTTGTCCACATATTTACGTAACATCGTTACGTGAAAAATGTTATGAACACGCGACATACTTGGCGGTAAAACGAGTCTATAGGACACAGTTCCTACTTGATTGAGGATTTCAAATGGGCCAATAAAATCGAGGGTTGAGATTTCCTCTCTTCAGCAACTCTTGCTTTTAAAATAACGTCCTCTTGAACCTTCTTCTTTGTATTTTATCAGCTTCGGGTATGTAGCTTTAGCAACTTTAACATTATCGACTAAAGTCGGTTCTAATCATATATTCGTTATCTTCACGTAGGTTCGTATATTCGCACTCGTAAACGCATACGATCTTCTACTCAACGCGTCAGCTACCATGTTCGCTTTTTTTTTTCTACGATGGTATTGAATGGTATTATCATAATCTTCAACAGCTCGAGCCAACGTCTTTGGCGCATGTTACGTTCATTTTAGTTGAAGAAATATTTAAGGGTTTTAGAAATGGGGTTTTGTACTGGGGTTAGTACAAATTCGATTTCACGCTCTGGGGTAGGCCAAGAAGTTCTTCAGGGAATACGTCAGGAAATTTATTAACAATAGAAATATCATTCAAATCTGACGTATTTTTATTTAAATCCTTGACATGGACTAAGAAAGCTTGACATCCATTTTTCAATAAAAGAATAGCTTTATGGCTTGATATGACAGTGATTGATTTTAGTGGTTTGGTTGCTTGAATTCGCATAATAGGTTGGTTAGGAATATGAAAACTAACAACCTTACGAAAATAATCGATTTTAGCATGATGTGTAGTTAACCAATCAATCCCTAAAATCACATCAAATGCAAGTATTTTCAAAGAAATAAGATCGACAGGTAACATGCGGTTACCGATTTGAATCAAACAAGACTTATAAACAGTGGATGTAACGAAGGTTTCTCCCAATGGAGTTTCAACAAATAAGTCAAAGTCTAATTTCTCCGGAGTCAAATTTAAACGTTGAGCGCAAGTAGGAGAAATAAAAGAGTGGGTAGAACCAGTATCAAATAAAGTATAAACTTCGCTAGAGTTTATGATTAGCTTACCCATGATAACTTCGTTCGGGTTCCTCGACAATTGTTCTCACTTAAACTACAGGCTTTTAACTTGTATGGGACATCCCAGTTGGACTTAACTTTGCTGTAGAGTACATTCCACCCTTAATTTCTTTGTCACGTTCCTTATCCATGATTCGAATCATTATTCTCCGATCCATATCGAATTGGGGTTGACCGCTCTGCACAGGGTAATTCCGAACTCGATGTTGGATTCTCCCAATTGCTTTCCAAAAAGCGAAATCCATTTCATCTATTTTGGCCTTATTAGATCGGACGTCTTTTTCTACAATATCAACGCGTCGTGCAGCTTTTACACATGCATCATCTATTCTCATTCATTCATTTGCTTCTTCTTTCATCAGAACTTTGATCATAGCATTCTCAGATTCCAGCTCTAATATCTTATATTCTACTAAAGAGTGCTTCTGTTCAAGCATCGCACATCGGGTAACACAATTTTGAATTGTTGCATATCTTTGCTCCATAACCGCCTGCCGTTCTTCAGCCTACTCTTCCAACTCATGAATACGATTTTGTAATTCTAAATTTCGATCATAAAATTCTTCTAACCAATTCTCTTCAGGTTCCTCTTCTTCCTCTTCTTCCTCACTTTCAGCTGCTACCTCTGCAACTAGCTCGGGTGCAACTATTAGTTCTTCACTTACCACATAGATATCTATAATTTCTTCTTCGTCTGACATCACATTAACCTGGTTAGTGATTAAAGTTGTCTCAATGGTCTCATTCACTCCATTGTTAACATTTTTAGCTGCCATTTTCAAACACTGCCACAAAACAAGGGTTAATTGACATATCACATATTATCCCTATACTCTGATCGACCAATTAAAAATCAAATAAACTTAGGTAGGTCATACTAGCGAAGGAATTCTCCGTCTCTCCCCTCCTAGTTCTTGTCTCACATCTCACCTGGATCATATCCTAAGCTTTGATACTAATCGTGACGCCTCAAAAAATAGGTATACATCACCCATCTTGAGTCGCCAAATACATGGTACATAAATCAAATACAACTGTCGTGTAAAATACGACAAAACATAAACTGAGAGTTTAAACAAGAATATTGCTTTCTAGACAATATCCACTCTCAATGGAGTCCTCATAGATAGTATACAAACTCAAATTCAGTCCTCATTACATTTATTATCACACTATTTCATAGAATAGTGAGGACTACTAATGCTATCATCTGGACTTTCAATCCGTTCCCCGACTCATCCTAGCTATATTCTCATTTCCTTAAGAGAACAGTGAAGGAAATGGTGAGCTCAACTAGCCCAGTAAGAAATATTATGACTAAGATAATGCAGAAGAAGTTATCATTAGCCTTCAACAATATTAAACTGATAAAATACAATAGACATCAAGTTTAACTGCAGCGGAACAAACAATCCATTAGAAAAGTCAAGTAGAGAATAAAATCTATTATCTTCTATGATTTAAAATGTTTTCATCAATTTTTATCGCTGAGACTCAGCTTAATAAATAAACCACATCATCGAATCATCCCTGCACTACGGGCCAAGGATATTCATTAAATCATCAATGGTCATGAATATACCGAATAATCCCTGGTCATAATCATACCAAAAACTGTCCATCAATGCACTACAGGCCACTGAGGATTTTTACCACATCATTCGTCATATTACGGTCATGACTATACCGAATAATCCCTGGTCATAATCACACCAAGTTCATCTATGCACGTAAGCCAAAGATGACTTTTATCGCAATATAAACATGAGAATGATGACATTGATAGAAGCATTAATCAAACGAAAATAAGAATAAATATTAAAGACTTTAAATTTATCCAAATATTATCAATCACTTAATAAACTCATAATCTAATATAACAATATTTTAATCACTTCTTAAACTTATAAACAATTTATTTTAATTGTTTACATTTTACCAAATAATGCATTTAATCATTCAAAAATGCCATACTCATAAGATTTCATCACCAGTGATCAAATCCCTTATCAAAAATCTGTATATACCCTATATAGGATTCCTAAGCCATAAAATCCTATTTACCAATTTTGTTACTTCACATAACATATTTAATTCATTTACTCATAACTAGTTCATTTTCATGAAAAATACCAAATCTGTCCCAAAAATATTTCTTTTCTGAGATTTAACAGAATATAGTCCCATATTAGACATATATTTTTCTAGAAATTTTTAAAATTCATTTACTATTTTTCAAAAATCAATTTCTAATTAGTTACTTAAGAAATTAGCTACCTCAAGTTTAACTTCAGAAATTCCCAAATCTTGGCAGGATCTTACACATGTTAGCGTGAGCCTCCAGTTTAAATTTCATGGTCATCGGAATTATAGAACTCCGGTTATAGCGTTTTTCGTCGAAAAAACCTAAATATTGAAATAGTCATAACTTGCTCATTTTAAGTCGGAATGAGCTCATTTTTGGACAGGAGGTACTTTATACCATATATTTCCATGTCCCAAAAGGCCAAAAATTTTCTCACAAATTAAGTGGCCGAAACAGCCCTTGCAAAATTTTGGCAATAGCCTTTTTGGTATTTTGCAGTTTTTGACTCCTTTGCTAAAAATAGTCCACACGAAAATCTACAACACTTTTTCCAGTGATTCCACTTGGATAAGTTAGAAAACTCATAGATCTAACTCTAGAACTTGACCACACTCAAAAATTCAAAATATAATAGGAGATATGGTCAATTGAATTTTATATTCCATTTTCACCAAAATCTGATTTTCAACCCTTTGTGATTTTTAAGAAACTTTCATATTTTCACATAATAATCAACATAACTCATCCTGAAAATGACATAATAATTCAATAAAACAAGTTCAAGAATAAATTTTAAATATTTATAAGTTAATTTATCCACGAACTCAATAATGTCCAAATTATCAACATGATACTGCTTTGGAGAAAATTTCAAGAATGCTCAGAAGAATATTTGCACGAAAAGATACTGGATGAAGCGCAAATATCCAGGATGTTCCACTAATTTCATGAAGTATAGAAGTCAAAACTTTAACCAACTGAGAATAATAGAATATATAAAACTGCAAATGGATTTTCACCCGCCATGCGGTAATCCACGTATACAGATCATTTCCACAATTTAATAAAGAATGAATACAAAGGATCATTCACCATGCACGGTAATGCACATAGACAGGTTATTCCAACAGAATAACAAAGAATGGAATAACAGAAGGATTTACCATGAGTGCGATAGACTCCACAGACAGGTTATTCCCAACAGAATAATAAAGAATGGAACCAGGTCATGTGTAATCCGCACCGATAGGATATTCCAACAGAATAATAAATAATGGAACCAGGTCATGCGTAAATACGCGTATGTGATATTACGACGTAATAATAAAGAATGAAATAACAACGAAATTCACCATGCATGCGATAGATACGCATGCAGACGGAGTTATTCCAACAGAATAATAAATAATGGAACCAGTCAGCGTAATACGCATTGTGCACAGGATATTCCAACAGAATAATAAAGAATGAAATAATGTAAGAATTTCACCATGTATATGATTATCAGATATATAGGTTATTCCAACAGAATAATAAGGAATGGAATAACAGAAGAATTTCACCAAGTATAGGGTAGTCCACGTATACAGGTTATTCTAACAAAATAATAAAGAATGGAATAACAGAAGTTCTCTTCATGAATACGAAAGAAATAATACCCCTTATGAGTACAACAAATAATATCATTTACCTTATAAAGAAGAGTACTCCGACGGGTAGGGAGGGGATATACTTGAAGAAAACTTGCACTACGCTCAAAGCTTTCTTAGACTCTAAAGAAATACGCTTCAGATTATATAAGAATTCTCCGAACTTCGGTGTGATTTCAATTCTAACTAAGCATCCTATTTATAGGAAAACATAAAGGATACTATGCAATAAAATATAATATATTCTATATATATATATATTATTTAAAATCTAATAAAAAAATAACTTTATAAAAGTATTATGTTTTATATAAAAGATTTTACTATGCAAACACTATGCAGAGACACTATGCAAACACTATGCATAATAAAATATAATATATTCTAATTATTGTCTAATAAAATGACAATAATTGAATCAAATAACGTGAGATTTTATAATTTAATAATTTAGTGATATTTATTAGATTGAATAAAATATTTTTCGATGAATTAATTATTAGATTAAATAATTAATTGATGTGTTCACTAATGAGTCAGGTAAAACGAATAATCAATTAATTATATACTTGTACTTTTGCAAAATATATATGTGTTATTAAATTAATGATTGAAGAATATTTTTTATGAATTAATTAAGATTAAATAATTGTGATTATATGATTAATTTAATTATATTGTAGTTATTAAAAAAGAAATATTTATATGTGATAAGCTTATTATATTAAAAGAAATATTTAATAAGCTTAATGTTATTTTTTAATTAATTTAATAATTAATTAGAGATTTAATATTTTGACATTATTAATAAATAGAAATTTAATTATGTGACTATGTGAATTAATGAGAAATTATTATATTTTATTTAAAATAAATTAAATAAGATATTGGATTTATTTTATTAAGGGGTGTGATATTTTCCAAACTATATATAAGAGATTTATTAAATTAATGGGGTATAAGCCTTTTAAGGCTAGCCAAACATGGCACTAAGGGAGGTTGGGAGCAGTTACCCATGATAGGTAACTGACCTCCATAACGAGCGTCAGTTCATACGTGTTCTTCTTTTATTTATTAGTCTTATTTGAGAAGACGTATTTTAATTATGAGTTTTAACTGATAGAGATTCAGAGAGAGTTTAGAGAAAAATTTAGTGATTGAAGAAGAAAGTGAAGAATCAGAGGAACTTGCTTGAGGGTAACCTCTTCAATCCAGTTTATTTACGTCATTTAAAGTTTCATGAATATGGCTTTCAATTTCTTGTTTCATTCAACAATTGGAAAGAGTAAAGATTATGTGCATATATGTGTTAAGATGTTGTTTTAATGTGTTTTCCTATGTATTAGATGGTTCCATATCATCAATTTCATAATAGTATAACGTATGTTGTTGTTTCAAAATTATAGAGTATAGAATATGGCCATATGGCCCTTATACGTGATTTTAATATGTCAAACATAAATTGTTTTGTAAAATTTCCATTTGTATATAATTATGCACGCTAAAATGAAGAAAACAAAATTTGAATGGATGGATTTGGTGTTATAACGAATTCGTAGTGTTAAAATTTTATGTTTTTGTTCAAAACCTTCAAGAACACCAAGAATAGTGAAATTTGCATGTTTTAATTCTGTAATTATGTGTTTTTATTTGTTAAAATTACTCTATAAATGTTGGGTAATGATTATGTGCAAAATCTAGTATGTGGGTATGATTAATTTGATGAAATTAATGATCATATAATGATAAATTCGTTGAACTCTTTGTTCTTCGCGAATTGAGATTCAAAATCTGGAGTTTCGCGTCATGGCAGTGCCATCTCCAACTGAAGTCTGCCATAAATCAAGTTTCCAATCCAGTAAAAGTGCCAAGAATAAGCTTATCGGTGAACAAGAAGATGGCGCCACTTAGCAGAATGTCTATAAATGCATTTTTTTTAAGTGTACAAGTATAGAAATGTGATAGTAACCTAATCTAATGAATATAAAAACTTGTTAGACATATAATGAGATATTAAAATAAGTTTTTATCAAGTCAAGAAGACATTTACATGTTGATTGAATTGTTGATTATGTAATTAGCTTGTTATTCGTATAATGTAATATTACATGAAAACAAGTACGATAATTTGACTAAGCATAGTCATAATTCGAGTTTAAACAAAAAGAATGAACTTGTGATGATTAGTACATTATAATTGACTAGTATTGTGAACGTAAATGATATATAGGATTTAAATAAAGGAACGAGTTTAATTAAAGTGTAATCTACGCATTTGAGGCAAGTTTCTAAACCTACTTGTTATCGTTATATAAGTTGATAAATTCACCTTTCTACATTGAACAAGTTCTCATTATTATTGATCAAGTCTCTTTTGTTATATTAAAGTTTATTAATCTTTCAAGCATGATGTTGTTATACAATACTTATTCTATTGTTTACCTTTTGAGATTTTATTCAAATTTAAATTATCGCCATTATTAAACATTGTTAGACTAGCGAACCCTTAATGATTCGACTAGTCCATAGTTGATGAGCGTTCTAAATTTCAGAACCCTTGATGAATTATCCAAACCAAACTTCCTTTGGTGAAGACTCTAATGTCAAACTGAGATGAACAACCCTGTATAGGGGATTACTTATGCGTTAGCGTTAAGATATTGTGCACAGTATGGTACTAAGGGCTGATCCCCCTAAGTACGAGAAGAAGAGTCCATAGTCTTATGACTGTTAAAGGTTTCAAGTATAAACACTTGACAACCTAGGACATAGTTCAAGGTCTTATGACCCTCAGAAGTTCTTTTCTTTCTTGCTATTCATTCTTGATTCAAAAGTCGAGTCTTCCTATTTCAGAAGCCTTTAATTTATTCACATGTTATTATTCATTCGTTATATTGTTATATTTGTGGGCAATCGTGCTCACTCTTGCGTAATAATAACATTGCAGTTAAGAACGAAAGACCAGACGAGCCTTCCACTAGTAAAGGCAAGGGCAAGATTAGCAAGTAATGAAGACTGGTTATTTATGTGTTTATGTAATGATATTCTGGATTTATGTTATTTAAAGACTTATTATTTGTTTATGATTCCATACATGATGTTTAAGGTTAGAGCAACACAGGATTTTATTATTATGCGATTGATGTAACCCCATAAGGGGAGATTTATTTATTATTTCTATCTATTGCATGGTTTTGCATTATATATGGGTAGATAGATAGATGATATTTGTTCAAATGAATACCAAATCTTGTGGAAATGGAAGTACGGAATTGGGGGTGTCACTGTGTTGGTATCAAAGTCGTAGGTTATGAACCTTAGGTGGGGGAACAACCTTAGGTAGTAGCCTTGTAGGAGATTGAGAACATAGTAGTGGTAAACTCTTATCGAGTTATAAGAAATGAATTTCTAAAATTCATTGAAGATAATAAAAGACTTTATGTGCTTATGTGTTAAATTATGTGTTCGCTAGTATGGATTAGTAACTAAAACTTAAAATTTTGTTGTCAGGATGTCGGATGTTGGAGGAGCTAGTCGAGTTGGGGAGGAGGAACCCCAAGTACCTACAGAGGAGGAGCCCCGAGACATTCATGTCGTCAGGGAACAGTTGGTACAGAGAGAGCCATCTCCATTGATCACTGTTGTTAGTCGAGAGCATGAGCCTGAGACCGATCCAGAGGAGGATTCTGATGAAGAAGAGGAGGAAGAGGAGTTCCCACCGAACTCCATTGATGCTGAGATGTATGATGCACTTTATGATCGTAACACATAGTTGCAGGACACTGTTTAGGAGCTGAAGGAGAGGGCTGTTATTCAGCAGATCACCATCGAGCAGAAGGATGGGGAAATTGTGACTCTTCACACACGTTTAGGAAAAGTGGAGTTGGATTTAGTTCACGAGAAGGGTCAAACTGAGGAGAAGGCCGAAGAAATAGAGAAGTTGAAGAAGGATCGAAAGAGAGCTCGGAAAGACGGCATTAGCGAGAGAGGAGAATTTGGGTAAAGAGAGTCACGTCGTCTTGATCTTCTTTGAAGAGGATTGTCGCAAAGAAGGCTAAGCAGGGAGAGGTACTCACACTTCATAATGCAATGGATGCGGCCCAGATCGAAGTTATGAAGTATCCAATCCAGTTTGAAGGTCTACCATCATATATGCTAGATCGCAGGACAATGTCTCGCATTATGGAAGAAGAACGTGGCAAGGCTATTCAAATACTTTAATAATAAAAAGTGATAGAATTAGATTAATTATGTGAAACCTATCCGGTAGTTAATGATGTAAATTCAATGTGTTTATAAACAAAGGAATATTTTATTGTTTTAAACTCGTAGATTCTTTATCTCGGGAAAGTGGATGTAAATAGCGGTGATGCTATCTGATGATGTTAAAACTTTTGAATTGAATGAAAATGTCAGAGTTTATTTTAAATAATGTGTAAAGTAAATTATGATTAAATGTTTTAGTTAAGCCTTAAATGTTTAAGGGATTGATTAAAGCCCTAATAAGCATATATTCTTAACAGAAATATGCCACCTAGAAGAAGACAAAACCGTTAACAAGCTCATGAAGAACCAATGAATAATAACAACGACGTCAATGCTAACCCTGTTTAGCAGTTAGTGAACCAATTAGCCGGAGAACTTAACAATTAACCACAAGTTCCACCAAACACCTCGTTCAAGGATTTCAAGGCGGTGGGACCGCCAGAGTTTAAAGGTTCCATAAACCCAATCGAAGCTCAAACATGGGTTATGGAGATGGAGAAGGTGTTCGATGTCGCTAGAGTAAAGGAAGACCAGAAAACTATGTATGCACCATTCATGCTGAAGTCTGAAGCCAGTTATTGGTGGCAGACAAACAAAGTATGAGGAGGTGAAGGTGTAATATCCTGGGAGAGATTCAAAGAGATGTTCTTCGAGATGTACTTTCCAACCAGTTCACAAAATCAGATGGAAGTTCAGTTTCTAGAGTTGAAATAGGGGAGTATGTCAGTAGCTGATTATGCGGCAAGGTTCAACGAGTTGGCTAGGTTCGCCACATACCAAGTGCATACCGATGAGAGGAAGGCAAGACGATTCGAGCAGGGACTGAAGCCCTGGTTGTATAGCAAGGTGTCAATGTTCCAATTGAACACTTTTGCTGGAGTGTTAGAGAAGGCATACTCGCCGAGGGTGGAAGCGATGCGGTAATGAAATATAATCAGGATCAAGAAGAGGAAAAGAGTGAGAATGAAGGTAATAACAAGACCGGTGGGAGTAGTAGATCGGGGTAGTCATAATCGGAAGAGAGGTGGTCTCGATAACTCGTCAATTGGAAGTCAACAAGGAGGCGAAGAAGAAGATCAAAGCGTGCCCAAACTGCTGGAAAAACTTCATTTGGGAGTTTGCATGAAAAGGAAGAGAGTGTGCTACAATTGTGGTCGGGAAGGTCACATAACACCAAACCGTCCAAACCCAAAGAAGGGTGCCCGCTTCACTTGTGGCTCAAAGGATCATCTTGCAAGGATTGTCCTAAGAAGGGATCTGGAGGGACGGGTTTAGGAGGAAATAAAGGAAATACTGGGGTGGAAACACTTTGAATATCGCAGGACCAAGCGCAACCAATGTAATCGATAGCGTAACATTCAACATGACAATCTGAGGATGCGGTGTAGTCTCGCGATGTGGTGTCAGGTATCATTCCGATCAATAAAGTTAATGCTTATGTATTATTTGATCCGGATGCTACTTGTTCATTTATATTCGATGACTTTGCTAAGAACTTAGAATTATTTAAGGACGAGTTAGAATACCCCATGAACATAGAAATTGCAAATAGAGAAATAATCCCTGTTAAGTATGTGCATAAGAACTGTAGAGTGGATATTAAGGGTAATATCATGAACGTAGATCTTATCCCTATTTGACTTGGAGAATTTGATGTGATTTTGGGTATGGACTGACTATCCAGTTATGGGGCGGTAATTGACTGTCAAAAGAAGCGTATTAACCTTATGACATTGTCAAAGGTTGTGTTTTATGGTAGCAAGTCGCCTAGACAAGCGAGTTGTCTGACGATGATGCAGGCCGAGGAGGTTGTTAAGCAAATTTGTGTAGGATATCTAGCTTACATAGTCGATATAGTGGTAAAGAGAATCCGAAAATAGATGAGATACCAGTAGTGAGAGATTTCGCGGACGTATTTTCGGATGATTTGCCAGGACATCCTCCAGAAAGAGCAGTTGAATTCGTGATCGATTTGGCTCCGGGAATGACTCAAATATCGAAGGCACCGTACCGAATGGCACCGATAGAGATGAAAGAACTGATGGTCCAACTACAAGAATTACTGGACAAGAAGTATATCCAACCAAGCATATCACCGTGGGGAGCGCCGGTTTTATTCGTAAAGAAGAAGGATGGGACAATGCGGCTCTGCATCGACTATAGAGAACTGAATAAGGTCACGATTAAGAATAGATATCCATTATCGCGAATTAACGACCTGTTCGATTAGTTAAAGGGAGAAAGATACTTTTCAAAGATAGATTTGAGGAGTGGTTATCATCAATTAAAGGTGAGACTAGAGGATGTACCAAGAAAGCGGCAATTTAGAAACGATATGGTCTCTACGAATTTTTGGTAATGTCATTTGGTCTAACAAATGCTCCTGCGACATTTATGGGCTTAATGAATGGAGTGTTCAAACCATTTTTTGGACAAATTTGTGGTGGTATTTATAGATGACATTTTGGTATATTCGAAAACCAAAGAAGAACATGAAGAGCATTTGAGGGTGACATTAAAGACATTGAGAAGGGAGAAGTTGTATGCCAAGTTTTTGAAATGTGAATTTTAGATTGAAAGAATACAATTTCTAGGACATGTGATTGATAGGGAAGGAATTTGATTGGACCCCTCCAAAGTCGAAGTTGTGATTAAGCGGGATCACCAAGACGCCTGGCCTAGTGAAGAAGTTTTCTTGGATTGGCGGGGTTATTATAAAAGATTCATTCAAGATTTCTCCAAGATCGCAACTCCATTGACGAATTTGACTAGGAAATCGGTGAAATTTGTTTGGACGGAGAAGTGTGAGGAAAGCTTTCAAGAATTAAAGAAGAGGTTGAGTTCAGCACTTGTGTTATCTCTTCCGGATGATACAGTAAATTTTGTGGTTTATAGTGATGCATCTCATAAAGGACTTGGTTGTGTGCTTATGCAGAACGGTAGAGTCATTGCGTATGCATCACGACAACTGAAAGATTATGAGAAGGGGTATCCGACCCATGACTTGGAGTTAGCTGCAGTTGTTTTCGCTTTGAAAATCTGGAGGCATTATCTCTATGGGGAGAAGTGTGAAATATATACAGACCACAAGAGTCTGAAATATATTTTCACACAGAAAGACTTGAACATGTGCCAAAAAAGGTGGCTGAAGTTAATTAAGGACTATGATTGTGAGATTCTATATCATCCGGGTAAGGCAAATGTGGTTGCCGATGCCTCAAGTAGAAAGGGTCGGGAGAAACTGATGATGTTGACTGAACAGGAGGCGTTAATTTCAGCAATGGAAAAGCAGGAATTGGAAATTAAGTGTCCTATGGAGATCGATGAGAAACTGTTTCAGATATAATCTAGTACAACTCTACTAGACAAGGTTAAGGAGGCTCAACTTCAGGATGATGAATGTCAAACAGTGAAAAAGAAGATATCCAAAGGAACCGAATCAAGATTCAAGATGGATAAGGAAGGAATACTGAGGTTTGAGAATAGAATTTGGGTACCGCCAGATTGCGAGAGATTAAGGAAGAAATTTTGAGCGAGGCTCATAACTCACGATATTCGATTCACCTGGTAGTACCAAGATGTACCAAGATCTTGACAACATTTCGGTGGCCAAATTTGAAACGAGAGGTTGCGAGAATGTGTTGCCAAGTGCGACATGTCGAGAAAGTTAAAGTAGAACATCGAGGCCGAGTGGGTTATTACAACCTTTAGAGATTCCGAATGGAAATGGGAATATATTACGATGGATTTTCGTGGTTGGCCTACCAACAACTCAAAAAAGGCTACTGACTTGATATGGGTTATTATTGACCGATTGATGAAATCCGCACACATCCTTCCGATCAAAATCGATTCAACTTAGATTAGTTGGCAAGGTTATATGTGAAAGAGATTGTTTCAAAGGCACGGAGTTCGGGTGTCAATTGTTTCGATAGAGATCCGCGCTTTACGTCGAACTTCCGAAACGCGTCTACAAGAATGCATGGGTACACAATTACGAATGAGCATGATATATCACCCTCGAGACGGATGGATGAGTAAAAGAACAATTAGGACATTCGAAGATATGTTAAGAGCTTGTATAATGGACTTTAAAGGAAATTTGGATGATCATCTACTGCTCGTAGAGTTCGGATACAACAACAGTTACCGCGCTAGTATTGGCATGCCGCTTTATGAAGCGTTATACGACAAAAAGTGTAGAACTCCGCTATACTGGGATGAAGTTGGCGAAAGACAATTACTAGGCCCGGAGTTGGTACAAAAAACAGCAGAAATAGTCAAAGTGATCCGAACAAGATTGACAGCAGCTCAAGATAGACAGAAGAAATACACCGATCCACATCGTAAAAATGTTGAGTTCGAGCCGGGTAGTTATGTGTTTTTAAAGGTCTCTCCCTGGAAGGAAAAGATCAGATTCAGAAAGAAATTAAGCCCAAGATTCATTGGACCCTTTGATGTTCTACGAAGGGTCAGAGAAGTTGCTTATGAGGTAGCCTTAACTCCAGCTCTAAAAAATGTCCACAACGTTTTCCATGTCTCAGTTCTACGACCCTAAAAACCCGATTACAAGCACGTGATTGAATATAAAACCCTACATTTCGACAAAGACTTATCTTACGAAGAAATTCCTGTTCAAATTGTCGACCAAAAAGAACAAGTTCTGAGAAACAAAGTAATACCTTCTGTTAAGGTAATTTGGAGGAACCACAACACTGAAGAAGCTACGTGGGAACTCGAAGAGAATATGATGAAAATTATCGTGATTTAATTACTTAGATTGTTATAAGCGATTCTGGGGACAGAATCTTTGTAAGAGGGGGAGAATGTAACGGGACGAATTGTTGAGTTGTGATTCTAAGGACATAATCCTTTTAAGAGGGGAAAGATGTGACAACCGAGATTTTATAATTTAATTTTAATATTTATTGGATTGAATAAATATTTTTTGATGAATTAATTATTAGATTAAATAATTAATTGATGAAGCTATAATGTAGATTAATTTAATTATATGTGTTATAGTTATTAAATTAATGTGGAGAATTTTATTATTCAAGTATGTGATTATGTGAGCTTATTGTATTAAAAAGAAATATTTAATAAGTTTAATGTTATTTTTTAATTAATTTAATAATTAATTAGAGATTTAATATTTTGACATTATTAATAAATGAGAAATTTAATTATGTGACTATGTGAATTAATGAGAAATTATTATATTTTATTTAAAATAAATTAAATAAGATATTGAATTTATTTTATTAAGGGGTGTGACATTTTCCAAACTATATATAAGAGATTTATTAAATTAATGGGGTATAAGCATTTTAAGGCTAGCCAAACATGGCACTAAGGGAGGTTGGGAGTAGTTACCCATGATAGATAACTGACCTCCATAACGCGCATCAGTTCCTACGTGTTCTTCTTTTATTTATCAGTCTTATTTGAGAAGACGTATTTTAATTATGAGTTTTAACTGAGAGAGATTCAGAGAGAGCTTAGAGAAAAATTTAGTGATTGAAGAAGAAAGTGAAGAATCAAAGGAACTTGCTTGAGGGTAACCTCTTTAATCTAGTTTATTTATGTCATTTAAAGTTTTATGAATATGGCTTTCAATTTATTGTTTAATTCAACAATTGGAAAGAGTAAAGATTATGTGCATATATGTGTTAAGATGTTTTAATGTGTTTTCATATGTATCAGATGGTTCCATATCATCAATTTCATAATATTATAACGTATGTTGTTGTTTCAAAATTATAGAGTATAGAATATGGCCATATGGCCCTTATACGTGATTTTAATATGTCAAACATAAATTGCTTTGTAAAATTTCCACTTGTATATAATTATGCATGCTAAAATGAAGAAAACAAAATTTGAACGGATGGATTTGGTGTTATAACGAATCCGTAGTGTTAAAATTTTATGTTTTTGTTCAAAACCTTCAAGAACACCAAGAACAATGAAATTTGCATGTTTTAATTCTGTAATTATGTGTTTTTATTGGTTAAAATAACTCTATAAATGTTGGGTAATGATTATGTATGAATTCTAGTATGTGGGTGTGATTAATTTGATGAAATTAATGATCATATAATGATAAATTCGCTGAACTCTATGTTCTTCGCGAACTGAGATTCAAAATCTGGAGTTTCGCGCATGGCCAACTCGAAGGCGAAGAAATCTGAGCGCCAGCTGATTTGCCCTTAAGTTTCAATCGCAATACCAAGAATAGGCTTATCGATTGGTAGCCATAAAGGCCACTTAGCAGAATGTCTAAAAATGCATTTTTTTAAGTGTTCAAGTATAGAAATGTGATAGTAACCTAATCTAATGAATATAAAAACCTGTTAGACATATAATGAGATATTAAAATAAGTTTTTATCAAGTCAAGAAGACATTTACATGTTGATTGAATTGTTGATTATGTAATTAGCTTGTTGTTCAGATATAGTGTAATATTACGTGAAAACAAGTATGGTAATTTGACTAAGCATAGTCATAATTGAGTTTAAACAAAAGAATGAACTTGTGATGATTAGTACGTTATAATTGACTAGTATTGTGAACGTAAATGATATGTAGGATTTAAATCAAGGAACGAGTTTAATTAAAGTGTAATCTACGCACGAGGCAAGTTTCCTAACCCTACTTGTTATCGTTATATAAGTTGATAAATTCACCTTTCTACATTGAGCAAGTTCTCATTATTATTGATCAAGTCTGTTTTGTTATATTAAAGTTTATTAATCTTTCAAGCATGATGCTGTTATACAATACTTATTCTATTGTATACCTTTTGAGATTTTATTCAAATTGAATTATCAGTTACTGTTAAACATTGTTAGACTAGCGAACCCTTAATGATTCGACTAGTCCATAGTTGATGAGCATTCTAAATTTCAGAACCCTTGATGAATTATCCAAACCAAACTTCCTTTTGTGCGGACTCTAATGTCAAACTGAGATGAACAACCCTGTATAGGGGATTACTTATGCGTTAGCGTTAAGATATTGTGCACAGTATGGTACTAAGGGCTGATCCCCCTAAGTATGAGAAGAAGAGTCCATAGTCTTATGACTGTTAAAGGTTTCAAGTATAAACACTTGACAACCTAGGACATAGTTCAAGCTCTTATAACCCTCAGAAGTTCTTTTGTTTCTTGTTATTCATTCTTGATTCAAAAGTCGAGTCTTCCTATTTTAGAAGCCTTTAATTTATTCGCATGTTATTATTCATTCGTTATATTGTTATACTTGTAGGCAATCGTGCTCACTCTTGCGTAATAATAACATTGCAGTTAAGAACGAAACACCAGACGAGCCTTCCACTAGTAAAGACAAGGGCAAGATTAGCAAGTAATGAAGACTGATTATTTATGTGTTTATGTAATGATATTTTGGATTTATGTTATTTAAAGACTTATTATTTGTTTATGATTCCATACGGATGTTTAAGGTTAGAAACTTTGGGATTTTATTATTATGCGATTGATGTAACCCCATAAAAGGGAGATTTATTTATTATTTCTATCTATTGCATGGTTTGCATTTATTTATGGGTAGATAGATAGATGATATTTGTACAGTGAACACCAAATCCTGTGGAAATGGAAGTACCGAATATGGGTATATCACAATAAATATTACCCACAGCTATAACATTATATCAAATCCACACCATAATATTCAAAAAAAAAATTCGAGAAAATTATATCTTTATTCGTAAAATTTGGGGTCTCACAATAACTAGCGGGGAGGGAAAAATACAGACAAAAGCGGTAACCACTCTGGTGGTAATCGTGGCCATGATAATAGGAGAGGTGAGTCAAGTGAAAATTTCAAAAAGAGAAGATTCAACAATGACGGGAAGACATCAGCAGCAACACTAGCACCAGTAACAAATTCTAGGGGAGGAGAATGACCGTCAGTTAGATGCTATAGATGTAGAGAGAAGGGACACATAAGTCCAAACTGTTCACAGCCTTCCAAGGTGTGTTTCAGTTGTGGAAAAGATGGTCATATAGCTTGATTTTGTCTAGTAGAAAAGTCAAGTTCAACTGGGATGGTGGAACCAAAGGCAACTATAGATAAAACAAAGTCGGTGGTTCAAAGGAGAGTGTTTGTCGTGACTGGCCAAAATGCGAGAAACCTGAACGAGGTGATCACGGGTAAGTTAATCTTGAACTCTTACGAAGTTTATACCTTACTAGATACCGGTTCAACCCATTCTTTTATCTCTCTTGCTTGTGCTCAATGTTTAAACTTAACTCCGACTTTGACTTATTTATGAAGACTCCGTTAAGAGAAACTTTCATTACATCCACTGTTTATAAATCTTGCTTGATCTAAGTTGGCACCATCACATTACCTGTTGATCTTATCTCTTTAAAGATACTTGTATTTGATGTGATTTTAGGAATTGATTGGTTAACCACTCATCATGCTAAAATTGATTGTTTTTGTAAAGTTGTTAGTTTTCATATTCCTAACCAACCTGTTATGCGAATTCAAGCAATCAACCCACTAAAGTGAATCACTGTCATATCAAGCCATAAAGCCATTCGTTTATTAAAAAATGGATGTCAAGCTTTCTTAGCCCATGCTATGGACTTGAACAAAAACACTTCAGATTTGAATAATATTTCTGTTGTTAGTGAATTTCCTGACGTATTTCCTAAAGAACTTCCCGGTCTACCCCCAGAACGTGAAGTTAAATTCTTTATTGACCTTGAACCTGGTACAAAGCCCATTTCTAAAATCTCATATCGAATGGCTCCTATTGAACTTCAGGAGTTAAAGGTCCAACTACAGGAGTTGTTAGACATTGGTTTCATTCGTCCTAGTACATCTCCTCGGGGTGCTCCTATTTTATTCATAAAGAAGAAAGACGGGAGTATGCGACTTTGTATTGACTACCAGGAATTAAACCATGTCACCATAAAGAATAGGTATCCGCTACCTCGCATTGATGACCTGTTCGACCAATTGCAAGGAGCACAACTCTTTTCAAATATCAATCTTCATTCTGGATATCATCAGATGAAGATTAAAACTGAGGATATTCCGAAGACTGCCTTCAGAATTCGGTATGGGCATTATGAATTCTTAGTCATGTCCTTTGGATTGACTAATGCTCCTGCTGCTTTCATGGATATGATGAATCGTGTGTTCAAGGAATATTTAGATCAGTTCATTGTTGTTTTTTTGATGACATCTTCATCTATTCCAAAAGTCATGAAGATCATGAGCACCATTTGAAGCTGGTACTTCAAAGGCTACGTGATAACAAACTATATGCTAAGCTGAAGAAATACGAGTTATGGCTTAAGAAAGTAGCATTCTTTGGGCACGTGGTGTCAAAACATGGAGTATCTGTTGACCCGACGAAGATTGAAGCAATAAAAAGTTGGGAGCAACCGAAGTCGGTGACCGAAGTACGTAGCTTTCAGGGCTTAGCTGGTTATTATCGGAAATTCATGGAAGGATTTTCTCGAATCACTACTCTGTTAACTCAGCTGACTCGAAAAGATACAAAATTCGTATGGAGCGAGGAATGCCAGAAGATTTTCCAAGAGCTTAAAAGGAGACTCATTTCGGCACCTGTTCTGACAATACCATCTGGTTCTGATGGATTTGTTATCTACATCGATGCTTTAGGCAAAGGTTTAGGATGTGTTCTCATGCAACATGGGAAAGCCATACCCTATGCCTCACGACAACTCAAAGAATATGAAAGGAATTGTCCTACTCATGATCTGGAGTTGGCAACAGTCGTTTTTGCGTTGAAAATCTGGAGACACTACCTGTATGGGGAGAAAGTGGAGATTTATACGGATCATAAAAACCTCAAATATTTCTTCACCCAAAAGGAACTCAATATGAGACAACGACGTTGGCTCGAGCTGTTGAAAGATTACGACCATAACATTCAATATCATCTTGGAAAAGCAAACGTTGTAGCTGACGCATTGAGTAGAAGATTGTATGCGGGTACGAGTGTGATGTTATTAACACAAAGACCCATTTTATACGACTTACAAAGGATGGAGATAGAGTTAAAGGCTCTAAGTACCCACGTGATGATATCAAACATACGAGTAGAACCGACTTTAATCGATAAAGTTAAAGTTGCTCAAGCCACATACCCATAGTTGATGCGTATGAAGAAGAAAGTATAAGAATGTATTATTCCAGAAGTAAGAATCGATGAAGAAGGAATACTTTGAGTTAACTCCAGACTTTGCATTCCTAACGATTCTGACTTGAAGCATAGAATCATGATGGAGGCACACAATACACCATTTGTAATCCATCTTGGGAGTACCAAAATGTATCATGATCTTCGACATACATTTTGGCGAAGAAATATGAAGAGAGAGATCGCAAAGTTTATCTCAAGGTGTTTAACTCGTCAACGTGTAAAGGCGGAGCATCAAGTGCCAAAAGGTCCATTGCAACCACTTGAGATTCCGAAATGGAAGTGGGAACACATTACCATCGATTTCGTTACGGATCTTCCCAAGGTTTCTCAAGGTATAGATGCAATTTCGGTTATTGTTGATTGATTAACCAAGTCTGCTCATTTCTTACCGATACGGGAGATTTATTCCCTTGAAGGTCTTTCTCGTATGTATGTAAATGAGATTATGAGATTTCATGGCATACCAGTATCCATAGTTTTGGATCGTGACCTAAGATTCACTTCACGATTTTGGGTTAGCGTGCAGAAAGCTATGGGCACAAATTTATGATTTAGTTCGGCATACCATCCTCAAACAGGTGGGCAATCGGAAAGGACTATTCAAACCCTTGAAGATCTATTAAGACTATGTGTCCTAGATTTCAAAGGAAGTTGGGATAAGTACTTGCCATTAGTGGAATTCTCCTACAATAACAGTTATCAAGAAAGTATAGGCATGGCTCCATTCAAGGCGTTGTATGGACGAAAGTGTCGTTCTCCAGTATGCTGGGACGTGGTGGGTGAAGCAATGTTGTTGGGACCTCAATTGGTACGTATGACTATAGAAAAGATCCAAACGATTTGACAACGTATACAAATGGCACATGATCGACAAAAGAGTTTGCGGATCTTCATCGAAATGACGTGGATTTTAATATTGGGGATCATGTATTGTTACGTATTGCTCCATGGAAGGGAGTTACAAGATTCGGGAAGAGAGGAAAGCTCAATCCACGATTTGTTGGTCCATTTGAGATTCTTGACCGAATAGGAAATGTGGCATATAGACTCGCATTACCTCCGAGCATGTCTCATGTTCATAATGTTTTTCACATATCTATGCTTTGTAAATATGTGAAAGACCCAAACCACATTATTGCGTTAGAACCAGACGAGATAACAAAAGATTTAATGTACGATGAGTTACCTATCTAGATCTTGGATAGGAAAGAGCATGTCCTACGAACAAAGGTTATACCACAAGTCAAGGTTTTGTGGAGGAACCATGCTATTGAAGAAATGGCTTGGGAGTTGGAATCAGAAATGAAAGCGAGGTACCCTCACCTTTTTGAAACACCAGGTACGTACGTCAATTTCAAGGATGAAATTTCATAAGGAGGGGAGGTTGTAAGACCCCAATTTTTTATAAATAAAATTGAATTTCCTATATTCATTATTTTGAAATAATAAGGTGTTAATTGATATAGTACTTTGGTTATGGGTGAAATGTGCAAATTTAGCAAAGTAAACAAGTGGTTATAAAATATTCGTTTTGTCGGGGAATATTCGTTTTGGTCAGGGATTATTCTTTTGTCGGGAATATCCGTACGATGGAACAGTCATTTGTGGGCCCCATAACAAAATAACTGTCGGATGAAGAAAATGACAAGCATGAGTTTTTATAAATAACGACGTAGTTGTTACCATTAACACTGTTGGAATATCTGGCGGTTAAAATACAGTAATACGCGTGGTTGCACAGTAGCACACGGTATTGCATAGTATTTTTGAATTATTGATTCTTACGTTAGAAGGCACTACTCAATAATTGTTATAGTAATTACTATTCAATATTTTATTTTATTGATTCAATAATTCCTACGTTGATATTTTATATTATTGTTGTTTTAATAATTGTCCTTTACGCACAATATTAAGACCCCATCTTATTATGAATAAAATTAAATTTTCTCTATTTATTATCTTGAAATAATAAGGAGTTAATTTGATATAATACTTTGGTTATGGGTGAAATGTGCAAATTTTACAAAATAAGCAAGTGGTTATAAAATATTCATTTTTTGTCGGGGAATATTATTCGTTTGTTTGGTCGTGGAATATTCTTATTTTTATCGGGAATATTAAATGCAAATTTTTACAAAATAAGCAAGTGGTTATGACCATTTTTTGTGGGGCCATCATATGAGAATAAATATCGGATGAAGAAAAGCGACAAGTTTGAGTTTTTTATAAATAACAGGCGTAGTTATTCACGAATTAACCTTTGTTGGAATACCGGTGGTTAAAAAATACGATGTCTGGCGTGGTTGGTTGCGATAGCACTGCGGTATTACCTGCATATTTTTGAATTATTGATTCTTACGTGAAGGCACTACTCGATAATTATTACGATAATTACTTTTCAATATTTTATTTTATTGATTGATAATTCTTTGCGTTGATATTTTATATTATTGTTGTTTTGATAATTGTCCTTTGCACTGATATTTCCCATTATCGGATCAATAATTCATATTATTTGAATAATATTATTAGATAACATTATTGGCAATGTCTAGAAAGTTACATCTAAGGAGAGGTTTGGTCACTAATTTTGCGCCCGATAAGGAGAAATCCTTATTGGAAGCCCCCCTCTTTCAGGAGCGGCACTGGTTGTCATAATTGTGATTACGTAATATTATTTGTGAATAATTAATTATTGATTTATATGATAAGGAAATATTTATTTGATGTGGATATAAATGATGGATTTATTTATTTTATGTGGTTATAATTGAAGGAATTAATGTTGAGGGTGTTTTATCGGTATTTTTGTCGGAATGGAGGTATTAAAAATCAAATTAGTATTTTTACGATATATTGCGTGAGTTATAATTTTTAATCAAATAGTTGGATCGTTGTGATTTTTGGATATGTTATACATATATAAGTTGAGTATATGTCCACAAATTTTGAGCAGTTAAAATGAGCGTATGATTTGTTATGAATTTTAAGAGGTGGTGATTAGGAAATTAGGTTTATAATGATTTTGGTGGAAAATTCTAGAATTGAGTGGGCCCCACTTGTGGTTGGTGAAGAAATGTCTTTGAATTTTATTTCAAATGTGGTGGGTGGCAATAGTAGCGAGTAAAAAAAGCCATCGGGTGGCGGTCAAAGTCTTGCTTGGCGTCTTAACATTTTCTATAAATAGAGGCTAAGTTAGAATTGAAAATCACACGAAACATAAGCTTTTTCTCTCTCTCTCTCTATATATTATCGAGCGTATTTTGTGAGTATTTAGATACTTTGAGAGTTCTTTATTGAGTACAAGTTTCATTGACATCACACTTGAGCCTTTCATTAGAAATCTTGATTCTTTGAGGTAAGGGATATTATTTTCTTCTTAAATGATATTATTTTCTTGATATCATTATCTTTGAGATATTGTTATGAATTTTTTTATTGTGAAATTTCTACCTTTTTTTGTGTCGGGGTTACTATTCACGTATATGGCCTTTATTCACGTATCGACCTTTATTCACGAATCTGACCTTTATTCATAGAAAAATGAAATTTTCTCTTTTCGTCCAGGATGTCTTTTATAGTTCTTATCTTTGATTGTATCCATGTTTTGATCTTTATTTTTGAATTCTACTTCACACTTGGTTATTATGGAGTATTATTGAATTTGGATAAAGCGAAATCTGAATCCTAATATTTGTCCTTACATCTTCTTTGGATTCGTTCTCTAAAATGTTTTTCATCATCCTCGGTCCTTAATGGTGATACTTGATGAATATCTTTGGCTGTAGTGCAAAGATGAATGATTACTGATGAATATCTTTGGGCGTAGTGCAAAGATGAGCAGTGTTGAGATGAACATGACCATTTGGTGATACAAATGAATATCTTTGGCCGTAGTGCAAAGATGAATATTTGATCAAGATGTATATTGATTGATGTTCTGAGGATAAAATATTGATGATGGACTTTTAAATTCATAGATGATAGTAGATTTCATTCTCTCTTAACTCTTCTAATGAATTGTTGTTTTCATTATGAGTTGTTGATCTAAAACTTGTTGTCGATTATATTCTATCGATTTTTTCCTGTTGAAGACTAAGGATAATTTGTTGTATATTATCTTAGTAATAATATTTTTCTTGGGCTAGTTGAGCTCACCCTTTTTCTTTTTGTTCATTTTTCTTCTCGAGGAGGTGAGAACATAGCGAGGAACGAGTCGGGGTATAGAGTGATGGTCTGAGAAGTTGTTTTAGCGATCCTCATTTATTTTTGTAAAATAGTACATCAATAATTGTAATGAGGACTTTATTTGGGTGTGGATATTGTGCAGAAGACAATATTTGTATTTAAACTCACGATATGTGTGTGTGTAAGTATTTTACCACGACAATTGTATTAATAAAGTTGTAGTTTTTTTACGTACCATGTATTTGGCGACTCGAGAATGGGTGATGTATACCTATTTTGGGGCGTCACGGTTGGTATCGAGCTTAGGGATATGGTCTCTGGCGGAGATGGGGAATAGAACTAGGAGGGAGAGATGAGTAAATCCTTTGCTAGTGTGTCCTACTAAGCTTATTTTTGTTGGTCGGTCATAATATAGGGATATTATGTGATATGTTAATTTGTTTAATTAACCCCTGTTTTATAATGAGATTTTAAGAATGGCGGTTTGAGCGTTAACAATGGAGTCTATGAGGCGTGGAACAACCTTTGATTACCAACCGAGAGCGTCTGCAGCGAGGAAGGCAATATTCCTCTGTAAACAACACTACTAGAGAGCAAGCGATGAATGATGCGATGTTTAGAAGCTTTTTGCGGTTCATGCAAAAAATCAGAGCGAGGAGACTCGTGTACAAAATCGGGTGGAAATGATAGCAGCGCATGTTTGCATCCTGACCAAGCGATTCGAGGAGTTGGGACCACACAGATTTACAGGAAAGCCGATCCGATTAAAGCGAAAGCGTGGGTTAAGCAAATTACAAGATATTCGATGTCTTGGGATGCGGCGGAGAACGAGAAGGTTCCATTCGCCACCTTTATGTTTCGTGGTGAAATGATTCTTGGTGGGAATCGTGAAGCGTACTGACCCACCGCACTCAATATGTCTTGGGAAAAATTTTAAAGCTGTTCAATGACAAGTACTTTCACGAAAGTATTCGTCATATGAAGGAGGTAGAGTTTATTAGGCTGGAAGCAAAACAACATGAGCGGTGTGTCGATCTGAAGGCGAAGTTCAGCGGAGTTATCGAGGTTTGCACCTCATTTGGTAGAAAATGAGGAGATATATGGCGTGGATGTTTACGAGAGGTCTAAAACCGAGATTCGTCAATACCTTATCTCTCATAAATTTTCTTTATATTAGGATGTTGTCAACAAGGCTCGATTATTAGGCGAGATAGTGAGTATGTTCAATGAGGGACAACAACCCGAGGTCATCTACCGGTGACGGCGATCATCGGGCGCGATGATAACCATCGTGGAGAAATTATCATGCGAAATGGTAACCACGCCGGTGGTAATCATGGCCAAGATAATAGAAGAAATAATTCAAGTGGAAATTTCAAGAAGAGAAGATTTAACGATGGCGGGAAGGCGTCGGTGGCTGACACCTGACACCTGACAACAAATTCTAGGGGAGGAGAAGCGTAGCGGAGTTAGATCTTCTGAGATGCGGAGAGGAGGACATATAAGTCAAAGCATTCCTGACCTTCAAGGTATGTTTAGTTGTGGAAAAAAGCGGTCACATAGCTCGATTTTGTCTTTAGCGAAATCAAGTCCAATTTGGGGCGGTGGCACCAAAAGCGGATCTGGACAAAACAAAGTCGGCGGTTCTGGAAGAAGCGTTTGTCGTGGTTGCCCAAAATCGCGAGGAACGAAAACGAAGGTATCGCGGGTTAGTTAATTATAAATTCTTGCAAAATCTATACCTTATTAGAATCTGGGTTCTACCCATTCTTTTATCTCTCTCTGCTTGTGCTCAGCGTTTAAACTTGACTCAGGAGAAATTAGACTTTGACTTATCTGTGGAGACTCAGTTAGGAGAAACTTTTCGTTACATCCTTTGTTTATAAATCTTGTTTGATCAAGTTGGCACCATCACATTACTGTTGATCTTATCTCTTTAAAGATACTTGCTTTTGATGTGATTTTAGGGATTGATTGGTTAACTACTCATCATACCAAAATTGATTGCTTTTCGTAAGGTTGTTAGTTTTCATATTCAAAGCAACTTTGTTATTGAATTCAAACAATCAAACCATTGAAGTCAAACACTTTCATATCAAGCCATAAAGTCATTCGTTTATTGAAAAATGGATGTCAAGCTTTCTTAGCCCATGTTATGGATTTAAACAAAAAAATCGTCGATTTGAATGATATTTACATTGTTAGTGAAATCTGGCGTATTTCTGAAGAATTTTTGGCCTACCCCGAGGCGTGATATTGAATTTTGTATCGACTTTGAACCGGTACAAAACCCATTTCTAAAATCTCATATCGAATGGCTCTATTGAACTTGAGGAGTTAAAACCCAATCTGAAGTTGGTACTCGAGCCTCTATCTGGTGACTTCCTTTGTGGAATGCACCAAAGCTAGACTCTCTCGTAGTAGGGGTCTATATATTTGTGTGGTGGTAAAGCGATAGGTGCCATTGTGACGTCTTATCCAAGATTGGGATATGAGTCACGAGTTGAGAGCAACCTAAGTCGATAATCGAAATATCTAGCTTTACAGGCTTATTTGGTTTCTTATCGGAGATTAGTGGAAGGATTTTCTCGAATCATTACTCTCGTTAACTTAAGTTGACTCGGAAAGATACAAAATTCGTATGGGGCGAGGAATGCGAGAAGATTTTCCAAGAGCTCAAGAAGGCGACTCATTTTGGCACTGTTACGACCATACCATCTTGAAAAGCGAGCGTGGTGGTGCGCGCGTTGAGTAGAAGATCGTATCTTGCAATCTGAGTGCGATATTGTTGAACACAAAGACCTATTTTGTATAATTTACAAGCGATAGAGATAGAGTTAAAGACTACAGGGACCCACGTTATGATGATATCTCGAGTAGAATCGACTTTAATCGATAAAGTTAAAGCCGCTCAAGCTCTGGACACGAGGTGATGAATATAAAGAAGAAGGTGCAAGAAGGCGTTATTCTAGAAGTAAGAGTCGATGAAGAAGAAAGCTCAAACCTTGATTTATTTGAAATCCTCGATCGAGTAGGAAGCGTGGCCTATAGACTCGCCTTAACGCTAAGTATGTCGCGTGTTCATAGCGTTTTTCACGTATCGATGTTACGTAAATATGTGGAATGACCCGAACCACATTATTGAGTTAGAACCGGATGAGATAGTAGAAGATTTAACGTCACGAGGAGGTACTGTCAAGATATTGGATAGGAAAGAGCATATCCTACTGAACAAAGGTTATACCACAAGTTAAGGTTTTGTGGAGGAACCATGCTTATTGAAGAAATGACTTGGGAGTTGGAATCGGAAATGAAAGCGAGGTACCCTCACCTTTTTGAAACACAGTCGTCGTCGATTTGAGGGCGAAATTTCATAAGGAGGGAGGTTGTAAGACCCCACTTTTATATGAATAAAATTAAATTTTCTCTATTTATTATCTTGAAATAATAAGGAGTTAATTTGATATAATACTTTTGGTTATGGGTGAAATGTGCAAATTTTACAAAATAAGCAAGTGGTTATAAAATATTCATTTTTGTGGGGGGAATATTCGTTTGGTGGTGGTGGAATATTCTTTTTGTCGGGGAATATTAAATGCAACGGTATGATCATTTTGTGGGCCCCATGCTTGAATAAGCTGTCGGATGAAGAAAATGACAAGTTTGAGTTTTTATAAATAACGGCGTAGTTATTACTGATTAACCTTTGTTGGAATACCGGTGGTTAAAATCTGATGTCTGGCGTGGTTTATGATGGCAGCACGGTATTACACGATATTTTTGAATTATTGATTCTTACGTAAGAAGGCACTACTCGATAATTATTACGATAATTACTTTTTCAATATTTTATTTTATTGATTCAATAATTCTTTGCGTTGATATTTTATATTATTGTTTGTTTGATAATTGTCTTTTTGCTGATATTTCCCATTATCGGATCAATAATTCATATTATTTGAATAATATTATTAGATAACATTATTGGCAATGTCTAGAAAGTTACATCTAAGGAGAGGTTTGGTCACCTAATTGCTTGCGATGAGGAGAAATCCTTATTGGAAAGCCCCTCTTTCTCAGGAGCGGCTGGTTGTCATAATTGTGATTACGTAATATTATTTGTGAATAATTAATTATTGATTTATATGATAAGAAAATATTTATTTGATGTGGATATAAATGATGGATTTATTTATTTTATGTGGTTATAATTGAAGGAATTAATGTTGAGGTGTTTTATCGGTATTTTTTGCCGGAATGGAGGTATTAAAAATCAAATCGATTATTTTTACGATATATTGCGTGAGTTATAATTTTTAATCAAATAGTTGGATCGTTGTGATTTTTGGATATGTTATACATATATAAGTTGAGTATATGTCCACAAATTTTGAGCCGTTAAAAATGAGCGTATGATTTGTTATGAATTTTAAGAGGTGGTGATTTGAAAATTAGGTTTATAATTGATTTTGGTGGAAAATTCTAGAATTGAGTGGGCCCCACTTGTGGTTGGTGAAAAAATGTCTTTGAATTTTATTTCAAATGTGGTGGGTGGCAATAGTAGCAAGTAAAGCCATCGGTGTGAGTCGAGTCTGCCTTGGCGTCTTAACATTTTCTATAAATAGAGAGGCTAAGTTAGAATTGAAAATCACACCGAAACATAAGCTTTCTCTCTTTCTCTCTCTATATTATTATCGGCGTATTTTGTGAGTATTTAGATACTTTGAGAGTTCTTTATTTGGTACAAGTTTCATTCGACATCACTTGAGACCTTTCATTAGAAATCTTGATTCTTTGAGGTAAGGGATGTTATTTTCTTCTTAAATGATATTATTTTCTTTGATATCATTATCTTTGAGATATTGTTTATGAATTTTATTGGAAATTTCTACCTTTTTTGTGTTGGGGTTACTATTCACGTATCGAAACTATTCACGTATCGACCTTTATTCACGAATCTGACACTATTCATAGAAAAATGAAATTTTCTCTTTTTGTCCCGGATGTCTTTTATGGTTACTATCTTTGATTGTATCCATGTTTTGATCTTTATTTTTGAATTCTACTTCACACTTGGTTATTATGGAGTATTATTGAATTTGGATAAATAGAAATCTGAATCCTAATATTTGTCCTTACATCTTCTTTGGATTCGTTCTCTAAAATGTTTTTCATCATCCTCGGTCCTTAATGGTGATACTTGATGAATATCTTTGGCTGTAGTAGTGCAAAGATGAATGATTACTGATGAATATCTTTGGCTAGTAGTGCAAAGATGAGCAGTGTTGAGATGAACATGACCCATTTGGTGATACAAATGAATATCTTTGGCCGTAGTGCAAAGATGAATATTTGATTCAAGATGTATATTGATTGATGTTACGAGGGGGATAAAATATTGATGATGGACTTTTAAATTCATAGATGATAGTAGATTTCATTCTCTCTTAACTCTTACAATGAATTGTTTTTTCATTGCGATTGTTGATCTAAAACTTGTTGTCGATTATATTCTATCGATTTTTCCTGTTGAAGACTAAGGATAATTTGTTGTATATTATCTTAGTCATAATATTATTTTCTTGGGCTAGTTGAGCTCACCCTTTTCCTTTTTGTTCCATTTTTTTCTTCTCGGAGGTGTGAGAACATAGCGAGGAACGAGTCGGGGTATGGAGTGATGGTTCTAGAAAGTTGTTTTAGCAGATCCTCACTATTTTTGTAAAATAGTACATCAATAATTGTAATGAGGACTTTATTTGGGTGTGGATATTGTCTAGAAGACAATATTTGTATTTAAACTCATAGTATATGTGTTATGTTGTATTTTGCCACGACAATTGTATTAATAAAGTTGTAGTTTTTTTTGTACCATGTATTTGGCGACTCGAGAATGGGTGATGTATACCTATTTTGGGCAAAAATCTCAAGCATTGTTACTATAGTATTGTGAGTATTTCTTTTTAGTATAAGAATATTTTGAGCGTAATTTTTTTTCTGCAACATTTTCTCAGAATAATATCTGATATTCCAGTCAAATCCAGTTTCTACTATGGTAAAGGATATTATTTTATTGCAATACTCGTGAGAAATATTATTTTCTTTCATACTCCATATTACGTAAGCGATATTATTTCATCTCGTATTCCTAAATTTAAACTTACTATGGTAAGTATTACTTCAATAATTGGTGGGTGAAGCAATGTTGTTGGGACCTCAATTGGTACGTATGACTATAGAAAAGATCCAAACGATTTGACAACGTATACAAATGGCACATGATCGACAAAAGAGTTTGCGGATCTTCATCGAAATGACGTGGATTTTAATATTGGGGATAATGTATTGTTACGTATTGCTCCATGGAAGGGAGTTACAAGATTCGGGAAGAGAGGAAAGCTCAATCCACGATTTGTTGGTCCATTTGAGATTCTTGACCGAATAGGAAATGTGGCCTATAGACTCGCATTACCTCCGAGCATGTCTCATGTTCATAATGTTTTTCACATATCTATGCTTTGTAAATATGTGAAAGACCCAAATCACATTATTGCGTTAGAACCAGACGAGATAACAAAAGATTTAATGTACGATGAGTTACCTATCTAGATCTTGGATAGGAAAGAGCATGTCCTACGAACAAAGGTTATACCACAAGTCAAGGTTTTGTGGAGGAACCATGCTATTGAAGAAATGGCTTGGGAGTTGGAATCAGAAATGAAAGCGAGGTACCCTCACCTTTTTGAAACACCAGGTACGTACGTCAATTTCAAGGATGAAATTTCATAAGGAGGGGAGGTTGTAAGACCCCAATTTTTTATAAATAAAATTGAATTTCCTATATTCATTATTTTGAAATAATAAGGTGTTAATTGATATAATACTTTGGTTATGGGTGAAATGTGCAAATTTAGCAAAGTAAACAAGTGGTTATAAAATATTCGTTTTGTCGGGGAATATTCGTTTTGGTCAGGGATTATTCTTTTGTCGGGAATATCCGTACGATGGAACAGTCATTTGTGGGCCCCATAACAAAATAACTGTCGGATGAAGAAAATGACAAGCATGAGTTTTTATAAATAACGACGTAGTTGTTACCATTAACACTGTTGGAATATCTGGCGGTTAAAATACAGTAATACGCGTGGTTGCACAGTAGCACACGGTATTGCATAGTATTTTTGAATTATTGATTCTTACGTTAGAAGGCACTACTCAATAATTGTTATAGTAATTACTATTCAATATTTTATTTTATTGATTCAATAATTCCTACGTTGATATTTTATATTATTGTTGTTTTAATAATTGTCACTGCACAATATTTTCCATTATCAGATCAATTTTTCATATTATTTGAATAATATTATTAGATAACATTATTGGCAATGTCTAAGGAAGTTTTGTCTAGGAAAGGGGTTTGGTCATCTAATTGCGCGCCAGTGAGAAAAATCATTATCGAAAAGCCCCCTCTTTCTTGAGAACGACCTGGTTGTCATAATTGTGATTCTATAATATTATTCGTGAATAATTAATTATTATTTTTTATGATAAGGAAATATTTATTTTTTATGTGGATATAAATGAAGGAATTCAGCATGAGATATTTGTTGAAAGTTTGGCATATTTTTTGTGGAATTACAATTATTTTCTTCGATAAAATATTTATTCAAATATATTATTATAATATATTATAATTGTTTAAATAAATATATATATATATATATATATATATATATATATATATATATATATATATATATATATATATATATATATATAAAAGCACGTGAATATGTTAAGGAGGTGAGAAGCTTGGCTTTGATTTCCTTTATTTTTCAAAAATCGGTGTATTGCATTTCTTCCTTTTCAAAATCATGTGCTGGTTTTATTTGTTTTCTTCTGCAAACTCTTTTATATGTTTCCTATTTCATGGGCCCTCAACCAATAAAAGTTAGGAAGTTAGAAATTGAATTGCCTGTAAAGTTATAGTGTGGCCCCAACCATTGAAATGAGAGGAGTTATGTAAGACCCCATCTTATTATGAATAAAAATTAAATTTTATCTATTTATTATCTTGAAATAATAAGGAGTTAATTTGATATAATACTTTGGTTATGGGTGAAATGTGCAAATTTTACAAAATAAGCAAGTGGTTATAAAATATTCATTTTTTTGTCGGGGAATATTCGTTTGGTCGTGGAATATTCTTGTTGTTGAGAAATATTCGTACGATGGCGCAGCCATTTGTGGGCCTCATAACAGAATAACTGTCGGATGAAGAAAACGATAAGTTTGAGTTTTTATAAATAACGGCGTAGTTGTTACCGTTAACACTGTTGGAATACCCGGTGGTTAAAATACAGTAATACGTGTGGTTGCATAGTAGCACACGGTATTGCACAGTATTTTTGAATTATTGATTCTTACGTAAGAAGGCTCTACTCAATATTTGTTACAGTAATTACTTTTTAATATTTTATTTTATTGATTCAATAATTGCTGCGTTGATATTTTATAATTGTTGTTTCAATAATTGTCATTGCACAGTATTTCCCATTATCAGATCAATAATTCATATTATTTGAATAATATTATTAGATAACATTATTGGCAATGTCTAGAAAGTTCTGTCTAAGGAGAGGTTTGGTCACCTAATTACGTGCCAGTAAGGAGAAATCCTTATTGGAAAGCCCCCTCTTTCCTGGGAACTGCCTGGTTGTCATAATTGTGATTCTGTAATATTATGTATATTGATTTATATGATAAGGAAATATTTATTTGATGTGGATATTAATGATGGATTTATTTATTTTATGTGGTTATAATTGAAGAAATTAATGTTGAGGTGTTTTATCAGTATTTTTGTCGGAATGGAGGTATTAAAAATCAAATTAGTATTTTCACGATATATTGCGTGAGTTATAATTTTTAATCTGACCGTTGGATCGTTGTGATTTTTGGATATGTTATACATATATAAGTTGAGTATATGTCCACAAATTTTTAACCGTTAAAAATGAACGAATGATTTGTTATGGATTTTAAAAGGTGACTAATTCAGAAATTAGGTTTATAATTGATTTTGGTGGAAAATTCTAGAATTGAGTGGGTCCCACTTGTGGTTGGTAAAAAAATGTGCTGAATTTTATTTCAAATGTGGTGGGTGGCAATAGTAGCAGGTAAAGCCATCAGGTAGCAGGTCAAGTCTGCTTCGGCGGGCTAATATTTTCCTATAAATAGAGGGCTAAGTTAGAATTGAAAATCACACCAGAAACATAAGATTTCTCTCTCTCTCTCTCTATATATATATATTATCGAGCGTATTTTGTGAGTATTTAGATACTTTGAGAGTTGTTGTTCAGTACAAGTTTCATTCAAAGATCACTTGACCTTTCATTCAAAATCGATTCTTTGAAGTAAGGGATATTATTTTCTTCTTAAATGATATTATTTTCTTCAATATCATTATGCTGAGATATTGTTACGAATTTTATTGTGGAATTTCTACCTTTTTGTGTTGGGGTTACTATTCACGTATACGACCTTTATTCATGTATCTCAAGGCCTTTATTCACTTAATCGTATATTTATTCATAGAAAAATGAAATTTTCTCTTTTTCATCCTAGATGTCTTTTATGGTTACTATTTTTGATTGTATCCATGTTTTGATCTTTATTCTACTTCACACTTGGTTGTTATGGAGTATTATTGAATTTGGATAAACCGAAATACGAATCCCTAATATTTGTCCTTCTATTTCATTGGATTCGTTCTCTAAAATATTTTTCATCATCCTCAGTCCTTAATGGTGATACTTGATGAATATCTTTGGCCTGTAGCACAAAGATGTATGATTACCTGATGAATATCTTTGGCCCGTAGTGCAAAGATGAACAGTGTTGAGATGAACATAACCAATTTGGTGATACAAATGAATATCTTTGGCCGTAGTGCAAAGATGAATATTTGATGCAAGATGTATATTGATTGATGTTACTGAGGATAAAATATTAATGATGGACTTTTAAATTCATAGATGATAGTAGATTTGATTCTCTACTTAACTCTTCTAATGAATTGTTGTTTCAATCATAGATTGTTGATCTAAAACTTGTTATCGATTATATTCTATCGATTTTTCCCTGTTGAAGGCTAAAGATAATTTGTTGTATATTATCTTGATCAAAATAATCTTTTCCTGGGCTAGTTGAGCTCACCCTTTTCCTTTTTGTTCCATTTTTCTTCTCAGGAAGTGAGAACATAGCAGGAAACAGTCGGGGTATAGAGTGATGGTCCTAGACAGTTGTTTTAGCAGTCCTTACTTTTTTATAAAATAGTACATCAATAATTGTAATGAGAACTTTATTTGGGTGTTGATATTGTCTAGAAGACAATATTTGTATTTAAAGTCACAGTATGTGTTGTCGTATTTTGCACGACAATTGTATTAATAAAGTTGTAGTTATTTTTCTGTACCATGTATTTGGCGACTCAGAATGGGTGATGTATACCTATTTTGGGGGCGTCACAAGTTAGGCTTGAAAAGTAGGCAGAGAATATGTGAGTCAGGCATAAAGGTTGGCAGGTTAGGCAGACTGAATTATTTTACACCTCCGCTCTGTACTATAAAAGGAGGGTAACTCTCCATCTTAAATCACACCAAAAATCTCAAGAATTTTTACTATAGTATTGTGAGTATTTCTTTTTAGTATAAGAATATTTTGAGCGTAGTTTTTTTTCTGCAACATTTTCTCAGAATAATATCTGATATTCCAGTCAAATCCAGTTTCTACTATGGTAAAGGATATTATTTTATTGCAATACTCGTGAGAAATATTATTTTCTTTCATACTCCATATTACGTAAGCGATATTATTTCATCTCGTATTCCTAAATTTAAACTTACTATGGTAAGTATTACTTCAATAATTCCTGAAATAATTAGAAATTTCGCTTCATCTAATATCATTTCATAAGAGTATTGGTATGAACTTTTTATCAAATTTGGAACTTTTCATTACCTGGTAATTGTTCATGGGCAATTGTTTCATACAAGATCGCTTTCACCTGCATCTTATTCACAATTTTTTTTTCTCCTTCTAAGTTATCTGTTGTGACCCTTATCCTTGAAATTGAATCCATGTTTTGATCTTCATTCTTGAATTTTACTCCACTATGGTTTATTATGGAGTGTTTTTAAATATGGACAAACCGAAGTACGAATCCCTAATCTTTGTCCTTTTATCTCACTGGATTCGCTCTTTAAAATATTTTTCATCATCCTCAGTCTTTAATGGTGATACTTGATAAATATCTTTGGCCTGTATTGCAAAGATGAATAATTATCTGATGAATATCTTTGGCCCGTAGTGCAAAGATGAACAGGTGTTGAGATAAACATGACCAACTGCTGATACAGATAGATATCTTTGGCCCGTAGTGCAAAGATGAATATTTGATTCAAGATGTACATTGATTGATGTTACATGGATAAAATATTAATGATGGACTTTTAAATTCATAGATAATAGTAGATTTCATTCTCTACTGAACTCTTCTAATGAATTGTTATGTCCGCTGCGAATATTGATCTAAAACTTGTTGTCCATTATATTTTATCTAATTTGTTGAAGGCTAACGATAATTTATTGTTCATTATCTTAGTCATAATATTATTTACTGGGCTAGTCGAGCTCACCCTTTTCCTTTTTTTTCCATTTATCTTCTAAGGAAGCGAGAATATAGCGGGGAGAAGTCGGGGTGTGGAGTGATGTTCCATGGCAGTTGTTATAGTAGTCCTCACTATTTTGTAAGATAGTGTTTCAATAATTGTAATGAGGACTTATTTGAGTGTGGATATTATCTAAAGGATAATATTTGTATTTAAACTCATAGTTTATATGTTATCATATTTTGCCCGACAATTGTGTTAATGAAGTTGTAGTTGTTTCTTTACTATGTATTTGGCAACTTAGAATGGGTGATGTATACATATTTTGGGGGCATCACAGTTGTCATCATCTTCATGTTTATATTGTGGTGAAATTCATCTTTGGCCCGTAGTGCATAAATGGACTGTTGATTGGTATGATTATGACCACGAATTGTGTATTGGTATAATCATGACCTGTAATGTTACAGATAAATGATGTGGTGAAAGTCCTTTTTCGCCCGTAATGCATAGATGGACAATTGTATGGCATGATCATGACCACTGGTGATACTAACGAATATCCTTGGCACGTAGTGCATGGATAATTCGATGATGTGAAATATTTATTGAGTTGTGTTATAGAGATAAAATATTGATGATGAACTTTTAAATCATAGAAGATAGTAGACATCATGCTCTACTTGACTCTTCTAATGGATGGCTTGTTCCGCTGAAGTTGTTGATCTAAACTTGTTGTCTATTGTATTCTATTAGATTTTACACTGTTGAGGACTAAGGATAATTTATTCTACATTATCTTAGTCATAATATTCTTTAGTGGGCTAGTTGAGCTCACCCTTTTCTTTGATTGTTCTCTTCAGGAAATGAGAATATAACTAGGACTAGTCGGGGAATGGAGTGATAGTCCAAGATGGTGGCTATAGTAGTCCTCACTATTATATAAAATAGTGTGATAATAATTGTAATGAGGAATATTTGAGTTTGGATATTGTCTACGAGACAATATTTGTATTGAAACTCACAGTCTATGTTTTGTCGTATTTTGCACGACAGTTAATAATTGTGTAAATGAAGTTTGTATTTGAATTCTGAACCATGTATTTGGCGACTCAAAATGAGTTGTATGGACCTATTTTGGATGCGTCACATTTATAGATATACAAATATAAATTGTTATACACAATTATATATATATATATTTCATCTATTTATCAAATAAAAAAGTTATACTTAGACGCCGCAAGGCTACGAAGATATTCCTCTTAAGTGAGGGAATTGAACCGTATGATTCCTTATAGTATTAAGTGACTTTCTATTTGATATTATTTATATAAATATCATAAAATAGATTTACACTTGATAGTTCAAAATAACACTGTGATATTCACTCTTAAAAGAGTAAATCATCCGAACCAAATTTGAATATCTAAGTGATCTATCAAAAATATTTATATAAATATCAATTGTGAAATTATAAATTCTGTCATACTTAGACGCGGAAAGTGTAAGACCCCAACTTTTTGAATAAAGATGAATTTTCTATAAATATCATTTTTAAATATTAAGGTATGAATTTGAAATAATGTTATAGTTGTGGGTAGTATTTATAAATTCTGCAAAGTATGCAAGTTGTTATATTATATTCGATTGGTCGGGGAATATTCGGTTTAGCAGGGAATATTCGTACAACGGCTCTATCATTGGTGGACCCCACAACAGAATTATTGTCGGATTGAGAAAACGATAAAAATATTTTTTATAAAAATAACTGCGGAAGTTTTACCGTTAATACTGTTGAACTACTCGGTAGTAAAAAAAATACGAGAATACGTGTGGTTGCATAGTAGCACACAGTATTGATTATTAATGCTTACGTGAGAAGTCACTCAGTTTTGTTCAATTATTGCTATAGTAATTGTTGCATAGTATCTCACGTTATTTGATTCAATTATTGTCGATATTTATATATTATTAAATCAATAATTGAAATGACAGAGTTATTAATATTATAAATTGTAATATTAACGATGTGCAGAAGTTCGCCAAGGAGAGGTTTGGTCACCTAATCAAGGCGCCAATAGGGAGAAATCACGATTGGAAAGCCCCTCTTTCACAGGAACGACACAGTCGATTAATATTGTGAATTATAATAATGATGATAAATCTTTGTTAAAAATATTGAAAGGATTTTTATAAGGTAGTTGTTGTAAATTTTGCGTATTATTTAGACCCCCATTTACCTATTTTTCAACATTATTGGTAGAAAGTTATTTAAATATAATGGGACCCCTGTGATTTTGACATGTTGGGGGGAGGGGAACATGTGGGGCCCATAGTATTGAAAATTGAATGGTTGGAAGTTTTTTTTCAAAGTTGCCAAATGGGGTGTTTGTTTTATACGGAGGGAATATAATTATTATCATTATATATATATATATATTTATATATATAATCTATATAATATATTTTATTTAAAAGATTTTGCTTTAAATATGGACCGTCCGATTAAAAGTAAATCAATCTGGACCGTTCATGAATTAGTTACTATGCAGTCCATTCTTCTATAAATAAAAGCTCATTCCTTCATTATTTTCTTACGAATTCACTGAAACTCTATAGAGAGAAAGAAGAAGAGAAGTCTGCTAACTTTCTTTTCTTATATTCAGTTTCTTTTACGGTAAGGAATATTATTCTTTTATATTCATGAAGAGAACTTCATTATTCCATTCTTTATTGTTCGTTGGAATAACTTTGTATCTGTGAGCTACCCTATACTTGGTGACATTCTTCTATTATTCTCTTTATTATGTCGTTGGAATATCCATGCGTGTGTTTTACAAGACAACCCGGTTCTATTATTTATTATTCCATCTTTATTATTACGTTGGAATATCCACATGCGTGTGTTTTACAGGACTGGTTCCATTATTTATTATTACGTCGGAATATCCACGTCTGCGTGCATTTTACGTAGGACCGGGTTCCATTATTTATTATTTCAAGACTTATTATTACATTGGAACATCCTCGCTTCGGTGAATTTCACCGACCGGTTCCGTTATTATTCTGTTGGAATAACCTGTCTATGCGAAGTACCGCATGCATGGTGATTTTTTTTGTTATTCCATTCGTTATTATACTCAGTTGGTTAAAATTTTGACTTCTATACTCCATGAAATTAGTGGAATATCCTTGATATTTGCGCTTCATCCAAAGATTTTCATGGAAATATTCTTACGAGCATTCTTGAATTTTACTCTACAAAGCAAAGATCATGTTGACAATTTGGACGTTATTAGTTCTGAATAAATTAATTCGTGAACTTGTTTTATTGAATTCTTATATCATCGTCATCATCCTCATGTTTATATTTTTTTGAAAGTCATCTCGTATTCGTAGTGCATAGATGGACTTGGTATATGATTATGACCGAGGATTATTCGGCGTAATCATGAATAGTAATGTTACAAAAGATGTGACAAAAGTCTTCATTGGCGTAGTGCAGTGCATTGTTGGATGATTGTTGGCATGATCATGACCATTGATGAATACACAAATATCCTTGGACGTAGTGCATGGAATTTGTGGTCGTGACCCTAATAAATATCCTTGGCCGTAGTGCAGTGATGATGTGGATTATTTATTAAGCTGAGTCTCAGCGATAAAAGTGATGAAAAACTTTTTAAATCATAAAAGATAGTTGATTTTGTTCTCTACTTGACTCTATTAATGGATTGCTTGTTCCGCTGCAGTTAAACTTGATGTCTATTGTATTTTATCAGTTTAACATTGTTGAGGACTAATGATAATTTATTCTGCATTATCTTAGTCATAATATTTCTTGCTGGGCTAGTTGAGCTCACCCTTTCTTTTACTATTCTCTTCAGGAAATGAAAACGTAGCTGGGACGAGTCAGGGAATGGAGTGATGTTCTGGATGATAGTGTTAGCTAGTAGTCCTCACTATTCTGTTAAATAGTGTGACAATAAATGTATTGAGGACTTATTCTGAGAATGGATATTGTCTAGAAGGCAATATTTGTATTAAAATTCACAGCATGTATTTTGTCGTACTTTACACGACTGTTGTATAATCAAGTTGTATTTGAATTTTGTACCATGTATTGGCGATTCAAGATGGGTGATGTATACCTATTTTGGGGCCGTCACAGAAAGGCTATGGAGATATTCCTCTTATGTGAGGGAATCGAAACGTACGATTCCTTATAGTACTAAGTGACTTTATTTATAACTAGTCTCATAATAGATAAAATATTATTATATATTATCTGAGTTAAACAAATATATTTGTTATATCAAGTTTTGCTTAACTGATTTATTTATTATACTTGATATCTGTCATCACAAGTATTTGATCATAAATTCATTTATTCATAAACTACTTGTTGCATAATATAAAAGTTATTTAAACTTTTATATCACAAACTTAAGTGAATATATTTGCTTAAATAGAAATATATTTGATTCAAAAGCTTAAAACAACTTATCTTATTACTTAGAAGCATTTTCACTCTAAATATAAAAGTTATTTAAATTTTTATATTTAAACTTAAAGTGACTTTTCTTTAATCCATAAAGAATAAATAATTCTTTTTAAATTTGTATTAAACTATATATTTGCTTAAATAGAAGCATTTTTGAGTTAAATCTAAAATTTATCTATTTGCTTACTCAAGAAGCACTTTTCACACAAAATATAAAAGTTATTTAAAATTTTATAACAGTGCATAAATTTACATATTTTCTTGCATAAAAGCATTATTTGGTCTAGGCACAAATTATTATCTTCTTACAAAGAAACATATTTTCTCAAGTATAAAAGTCTTTGAACTTTTATAAATATATTTGCTCTTTAATTGATAGCTGCTTATTTGAGAAGCATCAATCTGTAAAAAAATTTATCTGCTTATTTTAGAAGCAAATTGTTATAAAATCTTTTGTAAAAAGGAAAAGGGGTAGAGTTAGTTTATTTTATGTACCTGTGAGAAAGACGAGTAATTCTTTGACCAAGACCAGAGTCTTAGAGAGGCCAACTGGGAGTTGGGTCTCTAGTGAACTTGTGAGGTGAGGAAGAGGCTATTGTTTCAAGACCAGATCATAGAATAGAACTGAACTCAAAAGAAGGTACAACTAAGCTTGAGGAGGGAGCTGAGAGCTTGTTGTCCAAGATAGATTTGTTGGGAATAGTTGGAAGTTTGTCTATAAAACTTTGTAAAGGTTTTTCGCCTATTGAAGGAGTTTTTATTATATGAAGTAATAGGATCTCAAGTCCTAGAGAGGAGCTTCAGACTGGACATAACAACATTCCCCGGGATATATATTGTGAATCAGACAAATCAGTGTGTATTGTGTGATTGAATTTTTACTGTCTTTCATATTAATTTCTAAAATTGCAAAATTAATTATCCAAAAATTCAAAAAGGCCTAAGATAGTTTTTAATCTATAATAATCTATTCAACTCCCCTTTTAGATTATTATTGGACTTTCAATTGGTATCAAAGCAGTTATCTTTAACTTGTTTATGAGTAAATACAGGCATATCTAAGAGTAGATCCATCTATGGCCTATAATGCTACTGGTTGCGAAGAAGGACTATCAATGACTAGATCTCTACTATTCAAAATTTATACCAAATCACAAGGAATCAAAGTTTGTCTTACAATAGAACGAGGTGTAAAAGTTCAATCGTAGGAGAAAAGATCGTTGAGAAAGATGTTGATGACTTCACTATTGCTGATGAAAAGGCTATGTACATTACATCCATAGCTGAACAAGTGATGAGGAGTGCTCTCATTGAAAAAGATTACAAAAGAGTTAGTAATTGAAAGAATGCAAAAGAAATATGAGAAGTTGATTCTAACCTATGAAGGAACCAATCATATTAAAGAAACCAGAAAAGATGATCTAATCCAGGAGTATGCAAATTTCAAGCTGTAAGAAGGTGAAAAAATCATTGATATGGAAATACATTTTTCCAAAATCATTGATGAACATCTAGGGAAGGCATATACAACAAATGAGAAAAACAGAAGAATTCTCAAAGCCCTTCCATCCATCTGGAAAATGAAGGTTATTGCTATTAAGGAAAGGCAAGACCTAACTACTTATCCTCTTGATAGCCTTATTGGAAATCTTCGTGCCCACAAAGTCGACATGTTAGTCGATTAAGCAAGATCAGATATAGACCTCAAAAAGAAAGGAATTACTTTCAAAGCTTTACTTATAGATCAAGAATGATATGATAAAGAAGTTGCTGAACAAAATAAGAAAAATGCAAATCTGTGTTTAATGGCAAACAATGAGTTATCACCTAGATCTGAGGTAAATTTTGAACATCAATTACCTACTACTTCCTTTATTACGCATACCTTAGATAATATAAATGAAAAACACCATAAACTACAAGAAGCATATAATTGTTTATATGAAGAAAATAAAATTATTAAAGAAGATTTTATTAAATTAAAATTTTCATTAAAAAAACTAATTAAAATTAACAAAAATCTGGAGATAGAAAATACAAACTTGATTATAACTAATGAAAGTCTAAATGAAGAAAAACTAGAAAATGATTTATTAAAAGAAGAATTAGAAAATTTTACAAAAATAAATAAAGATCTTGAAATATGAAATTCAACACTTGTTGTAAATAATGAAAATAATCATATAAAAAATCAAGTATAAAGTGAAGATATTAAAAATCTCAATCTTGAAAATTCATCTTTAAAGACAAAATTAGAAAAACAAAATGAAGATTCTTCTTTTATAGATCAAATTAATATTTTAACTAAAGAACGTGACGATTTAAATATTATAGTTCTTAAGTTCACAATAGGGAAAGAAAACCTTGATGTCATGCTTAATCAACAAAGATGTGGATTTAAGAAAGAAAGATTAGGATATATTGGAGAATTAAGTAAAAGAAAAAAAAATAAAGGACTCTATCATGTTAAAAGTAAAGAAAAAAAAATCATACATCTCCATTTACTAAATGTTCTTACTGTAACAGAAATGATCATTCTTTTTACATGTGTAATGGTCAAAATAGAAATTATAAATGAAAAATGATTTGGGTACCTAAAGGAACGTACATTGCACCAATTATTAATACAAGGAAGACTTTTATAATTATCAGAAAAATAAAAGTCAAAAATCTTATAGAAATTTTTATCAAAGTTTTTCAGGATATAAAAATAAAGTAAATCATGCATCTTATAGATCTACTACTCATAAAATGCTCGTGTCTACTAAGATTGATTATCATGTACCCATTTTTGTAAAGGAAAACACAAATGTTCCTTATAAAAAATGGAAAACTCACCCAAAGGACCCTTCTTATTAAAGGGTACCAGTTCGTGAAATTGATAAATGTTGTAGGTATGTCTTGGAGGTGACTTTAGTAAAAATAACTGACGACATTATTGTTGGGTCTATTGATATTACTTTGTGAAATGATTTCTCTAAAAGCATGAATAAGAATTTTGAAATGAGCATGAAGGGAGAATTAGACATTTTCTTAGGATTGCAAATGAAATCAGGTGAAAAAGATTATGACTATGCAGGTCATCCTAATTGTTCAAGTACTACAAGTGGCACATGTCAGTTTTCTCATAATTATTTATGCATTTAAATATATATGTCTATATAAATATTTTTTAATATATATATATATATAAATATTTTTTAAAGAATATATTTCATATTTAATATTTAAATCTATTCTTTTTAAACACACACACACACACACACACACACACACATATATATATATATATATATATATAATAGATTTAATGTGGAACGTTCATTTAAATTTCTATACATTTAATGGTAAATAATCTCCATTCGTGTATATTAATTTGGGTCAATTAGAAGCAATCACACAAATTCAAATCATGCAAGCTTCCTATCATTCGATCAAAAGACAAAGAGGCAACTAAATCTTTAAAGGAATTTTTTTCTTCAGATTCTAATCTTTTCTTCTGCAGGTTCTGAAGAGTAATCTATACTATTCTTTCCCCCCATTTTTTATGACGACAAAAGGGAGAAAAGAAAAATATTATTGGGAGAAGAAATGACCAGTTTAAAACCGAATACAGTAGAGAAATCGAAGGATCGAGACAATAATAACAACTATAGATTTGATCAAATTAGGGTAGATTATGTGTAAGAACCCAACTTTTATGAATAAAGATTAATTTTCTCAAAATATCTTTTTGAATATTAAGGTGTGGATTTTGTTAGTTCTTAGTAGGCACACAATAGATCTACAAGGGGGGTTGAATTGATCCTTTTTATTTTCAAATATTTTTCCTATTTATTTTGTATTGCTAATGAATTAGCAAATGACAAATATAAGAATCTTTTCAAGCCCAACGGAATAAGTAAAATATCCCCTTCATTGATATATTCATAATCATACATACATTGTTCTTAGAGCTAGTTAAGTGGTAAGCAGTTAACAGTTAATATATACATAACAATTATAGCAGTTAAGTACATAATGTAAATGATAGTAAGTAAATGACACAAGGGATTTTAAGTGGTTCAGAGACTCAAGCTCCTAATCAACTCTTTTGCTTTAACTTGCAGGATTTCCACTAAGGAAGGGCAGCACCCTGAATCAATAAGATTCCTTTAAGGCCAGCAGCCTTGGAACTTCAGTTTACTAAGAATTCTTCAAGCCCAGCAGGCTTGGAACTCCTCTAGTTCCCTAAGAACTCTTCAAGCCTAGCAGGCTTGCAACTTCATTTAGTCCCTCCAGACGAGGACCCCTCAGACCTTGGCTTCTTGTTGGTGTTATTGTTGTTGTTTGGGCTTTGCTGCTAAGATGTCTTAAAACTTGAAAATCTTATGTACTTAGCAGCTAGGCATAGTCCTCTTTGCATTTTACGTAGAGACTGGACCATTTCTTCTTTAGTGTAGCTGATCTTCATTCTGTTCTGCTCATCTTCATCTGATGTCAGCTATGCACCATCAGCATTTAGGTTTGCTAAGTATTTGAGCTTTTAGTAGACTTTGTCTGATACTTAGCAATCCCTGAACCCTTCTTGAATGATTTGCAGACATGATTCTTCATCTGTTATGTTTTAGATTTTGGTTCATGGTGATTTGTAGAGTGGCTCTTTGGATCTTCTTTGTGCTCTGCCACTTTTCTGAATGCTATCTTCTTGGCCTTCTTGGATCTCAGCTTAGCTGCCATCTATATTGGCATTCTCATCCTTGTTGAGTGAAGCTTTTGTTTGTTTAGTTCTTTCTTCAAAGCTGCTTCACTTCCACCTTTGTAGTCTCATTGTCACTAAGACTTGTTTTGTTTAGCTCTGGTGGAACTCGAAGAGTCAACACTATAGCATTCCAATAACTCAATGATTCTGAAACTTCAGCAACTCTTGATCTTTGAAGCTCTTGTTGATTTATACTCCTTCACAACCTTTTCGTTGGAATGTAGCTATTGGGAGCTATTTGAATTGCTTCGCAGATCTCGAGTTATTTGATGTAGACTGCAGATGTGACATGATAGCTTCTTTATGACTTTCTAACACTGCAATCTACTATTTCACCTACCCCATCAGATATGTCACTTTAATGTCTCGGGCAGGTAGTCATCTTTATTTCTTCTTTCTGAATTCTAGATTAGAACGTCAGAATCTGTCCTTTTGCATTGATGCTCTCAAATGGGGACCTTGGCAGTGGGGTTAATTAATTCATGGAATGATCTTCGGGAGAAATTCCATGCTCGGTTCGGCAGTAACAAGTGGCGAGGAAAGATCACAGCGTCCCTCATGCAGGTCAGATAGAAATCGGATGAAAGTTTCAGGACAAGACGTCAAAAGGTTAGAGAGAGGTCAGAATTCAGAGTAGCAGAGTTGAACTCCCATCAAGCCCTAGGATTTTTCACTACTGGTCTGGACATCGGGAAGTCGAAGAAGTTGATGAAGGATTTGGTGATCAACCCTCCGGCTGACTTGATAGAAGCCTTCCACCAAGGGGTAAGTGAATCGGTGGCACTGCATAGGCTGCATATAGACCCGAAGAAGAAACCAGTGATACAGAAAAGAAGGATCTTTGCCCTAGAAAGACAGAGGATCATAGATGAAGAGATTGCTAAACTGCTGGAGGCGGGATTCATCTTCGAGATCGACTATCCCGAATGGCTGGCGAATGTGGTATTGGTTCAGATGCAAAATGGGAAGTGGAGGTTGTGCATCGACTACACGGATCTGAATAAGGCATGCCCAAAAGATTTATACCCTCTACCCAACATAGACCAGCTGATTAATGCCACTTCGAGGTGTGGAATGTTAAGTTTCATGGACGCTTTCTCGGGATACCACCAATTTTTGATGTGCAAGGATGACATCCTGAAGACATGCTTCATCACTCATCGGGCTATATATGCGTATCGGAAGATGACATTCAGATTGCTGAATGCAGGGGCAACTTATCAACGGATGATGAACTTTGTATTCAGAAAGCAGCTAGGCCAAAGTATGAAAGTGTACGTGGACGACATGATTGTGAAAAGCATGTCAGTCCGGGATCATTTGGAAGACCTAGAAGACTGCTTCGAAACGGTAAGGAAGCACAAACTGAGACTGAACCCGACCAAATGTACCTTCGATTTGGGTTCAGGAAAATTTCTGGGATACTTGGTCAGCAAAAGGGGAAGCGAAGCCAACCCAGAGAAAATTGCGGCGATCTTAGACATGAGGTCCCCAAAAACATACAAAGATGTGCAAAGGTTAACGAGCTGGATAGCTACCCTTCGGAGATTCATGTCAAGGTCAGCCGAAAGATGTCTACCCTTTTTTGACACCCTCAAGGGGCCAAAGAACGAGAAAAGTTTTCAGTGGACGTCGAAATGCGAAGATGCGTTCCAAGGGATCAAAACATATCTGTCTTCGGCACCATTGCTGATGAAACCAATCCCTTCGGAACCCTTATATTTATACTTGGTCATGAGCAGATGGCGATGGGAAAGACCTTTGGTATGTGACAAGGGAGGAAAGCAGTTCCTGGAATACTACGTCAGCCACATACTTCGGGATGCAGAGATAAGATACCCAAACCTGGAAAAGTTCGCCCATGCCTTAATAATTTCCAGCAGGAAGCTCAGGCACTATTTCTAGGGTCGACTAATAGTGGTGTACACGGATCAGTCGTTAAAGAAGATTTTGCATAAGCCAGAGGTATCAGGTCGGTTGGCCGCATGGGCGATGGAATTAACATAGTTTGCTATTGAATATCATCCCCGAATTGCAATCAAAGGGCAGGCCTTAGCAGATTTCGTGGTAGAGTGTTCCTTTATAGAGCTAGACGTGAGCACGGTGATCGAAACCCAACAAAGGTTTGCCTCGTGGACTCTATATGTGGACGGATCATCGACTTCGGACGTCAGCGGAGCAGGGGTCATTTTGACAAGTCCCGAAGGGTTCAAAGTCCAGCAGGCAATTCAGTTTTAGTTCAAGGCCACAAACAACGAAGCAGAATACGAGGCTATACTAGCTGGACTCCGATTGGCCCGAAGCCTAGAAGTATAGAGGTTGGTCATCTACAGTGATTCGCAGCTGGTGGTCAAGCAGTTATCAGGTGAGTATGAGGCTCGGGGGGCAAGAATGTTAAAATATCTGGCCATAATGAAGGATAAGCTCGCATACTTCGCATCGCACAGTTATCAGGGAGTTGATCGGTCAGACAATATGGTAGCAGATGCCTTAGCCAAGCTGGCGACCACTGAAGCAAGCTCCTTCAATGGATCGGTCTATCTGGAAGTTTTAGAACAGCCGAGTGTATCAAAGACAGATGTATTAGCTCTGGACCGATTTGATTGCTGGCTGACGCCTTATATCTCCTACTTGGCAGATGGGGCTCTCCCTTCGGACCGAATCCTAGAAAGACAAATCAAACACCGAAGCTCAAACATCGTCCTCATTGACGGGGACCTGTACCGAAGGGCCTTTAGTTCTCCCCTACTCAAATGCTTAACTCCCTCGGAAGTAGACTATACATTTAGGGAAGTACATGAAGGGATTTATGGGGATCACATGGGGGCCAAGTCACTGGCGCACAAGATTTTGAGGTAGGGGTATTACTGGCCAACTATCTACACTGAGGCCAAAGAATTCGTCAGAAGGTGTCCCAAGTGTCAGCTGAACAACACTATCCCACATCAACCTCCCGAAGAGCTGTATTCGGTCTTATCCCCGATTCCCTTTGCTGTATGGGGAATCGACATCCTAGGGCCTCTGCCGAAGGCCAAGGGATAAGTTAGTTTTGTGATCGTGGCTATCGACTATATGACGAAATGGGTCGAAGCCAAACCACTACAGAAGATCGCCGAACAAGAATGCTTGAAATTTTTCAAAGAAGGAATCGTTTATCGTTTTGGTATCCCGATGGCAGTGGTCTCAGATAATGGCAAACAGTTTATGGGGTCAAAGTTCGAGGGCTTTTTGAAGGAGTTGGGAATTCAGCATCGCAAGACCTCGGTCGCTCATCCTCAATCGAATGGTCAAGTGGAAGTGACCAACTGAACCCTGCTCAGCGGGATAAAACGAAGGTTAGATGAATTAAAGGGTCGGTGGCCCGAAGAGCTATTATGTGTTTTGTGGGCATATCAGACTACTCCAAGGACAACAACCGGGGATTCTTCGTTCAGACTGGCATACGGGACCGATGCACTCATACCAGTTGAGATTGGATCACCCACTCTTCGAGTCAGTCAGTACAAAGAGCTATACAATGATGACGGTCTGAAAACAAATTTGGATTTGCTGGATGAGGTTCGGGACTCTGCTATGTTGAGGTTGGTTGTCTATCAGCAGAGAACAGCCCGACACTACAATCGAAAGGTGAAGCCGAGGAGGTTTACAGTAGGCGATTTGGTCCTCTGGGAGTCGGAGGCATCAACCCCCCAGAACACTGGCAAGCTGATGCCTAACTGGGAAGGACCTTATGAGGTGGTAGATATGCCGAAGCCAGGTACATACCGGCTTCGAGAAATAGATGGTTCGGAAGTAAAGAATATATGGCATGCTGGAAGACTTAGAAAAATTTTACCAGTAATAGTTGTGTTATTCTTTTCTTTATCCTTGTAACCGTTTCAATCTTAAATGAAATAAATGAAAGTTTTCTGTGGAGATGCTTAACTTCATCTATATTCATATGACTCTTAATACTTGAATGGACAAACTTCAGACACAATCCGATCAGAAGGTTCGAAAAGACACCACTGATCGAGATACGTCACAAGTATAACTGATCGAGAAAACTATAAATTTTTTCTTCAGGCAAGCTTCGGGCATTATCCGATTAAGAGGTTCGGGAAGATATCACTGATCGAGATAAGTCACAAGTGATTACAAAAATTTATAAACAAAAATATTCTATTTCATTCATACTTTAAAATTTTTACAAAACCCGATCGCTTACGATTCAGGAAAAGTACAAATAAAAAGTACAATGGAAAAAGTACAAAAAATTTACAAGTCTTGACCAAAGTTATTCTGGGGGTGGCTCATCACCAGCCTCAGATTCCTCATTCGACAAGTCGAGAACGGAAGCATCGAGCCCAGCAGCATTCAACTTGGCCCGAGCCTTTTCCCGATAAGTCTCATAGCCTTCAGCAAACTGGGCCATGATTTTCTTGGTCAAGGCAGGGAACTCCTCATACTCCTTGATGGTACGCTACTTAGCCCCAACACTTTCCTCCTTCAAGGCATTATTCTCTCGAATCAGATACATCATTTTCTCGTGGGTCCCATCGAACTTCACCTCAAGTTGGTGAAGTGCTTGCAACCGTTCCTCGCTCTCCTCGGACAGTTAGACCTTCTCCTCCAGAAGCTTCTTGGCGTGGCCTTCGAGGCCGATGAACTCCTGCTGAAGCAGTGAGTATTGATCTTTGAGCTCATCGGCTTGACATTCAGTACAGGTTGCCTTATTCCGGGTCTCAGCGTGGAGATCTCACTCATTTTTCAGGTCTGAGTTCAGGCCTCGAACCTCGACTTCAAGCAGCATCACGTCTGACCTCAGTTGAACCTCCTTTTTAGTGGTTCGAACGAAGGGAGAAATGGCTCGAGCAAGGATGGCATTGGCCTATAGCAGATGTATACATTAGATATGAAAATCAAAGAATAAGGGTACAAAATTATGATAAGGGTCCTCAGAATTACCTGGCACTGAGCCCGAACGTAAGCCACTAGAAACTCTTCGGAAGAGAATCCTTTAAACCGTTCGTCATCGCCCGAAAGCTTGAAATGATCAAACAGATTAAAGGGAAATACTTCCGATGGGCTCTTCAACCAACAGGTGGTCGGCGTCCTTTGTGACGAACTTGCCTTGGAGGTAGGGGTGGTGGTGGGTTGGGGGTCGGCCTCAACCACTTGTTGTTCGGGGTGTTGTGGCTCAAGGTCTTTAGTGAGGCGTGGCTTTTTGGGTCGGGGTTCGAGGGGAACCTCTTCGGTTTCCTCTGAATCCTTGTTGGTTGATTTCACAATCAAAGCAAACATGCAAGTATACACGATCAACAAGTAATATATTGGTAAAATAGAGTGTCGATCCCTCAGAGAATTCCAATTAATAAACTCCAACTACTAGTACTATATCAATTCAATTTTATTTAAACAACCAAAAATTGTGATTTTTAAAACTAAGAAAACTAATTTTAATAAAACAAGAAATTATTCTAAAAGAAAACAAATAACAAATTAAGAATTGTTTGAATGCAGATAAATGACAATTAAGACTCCAATTTCCCCAATTATGATTATTAAATCAATTATCCAAATATCCCAATTATTATGTCTACTGAATTGTTAACAGGAATTCTCAAATACCAAAAGCCCTCTCTCGAGTGATCAATTGCCTTCTATTTAACCCAGATTAATTTTGCTATATCTCTATGCAAAACAATTGAATTAAACTCCTTACAATCCCAATTCCTTATGTGTTACATGCGACAAATAGATATTCTCATTCTATTCACAAACCTAATTATTCACTGAGTAAATAACTAAGTCACATGTCACCCTGCCTTGTTCTAACCCTAGAATTCCTCTCTCAATTCCTTTAGAGTAACACGATAATTATTGGCTAGATAATTAATCAATAAATACAAGGCATAATGAACAATTCACTTCAACATAAATAATTGGAATAAATCAAATAATCAATTCATAACCATAAAATGTTCCATTGGAATCTTAATAATAGGAATTAGTTCATGACGAAAATAAAAACCATAAATAATTGATAAATCATCCTTAATGAGTTACACAATTTAACAGGATAAAGAAGAAGAAGAACTCCAAGTTTCAAGCTTTCAGATATGCTCTTGCCCTTTTTTTAATCTCCAATTGTGTAGAATAGAGTCCCAATTCAATATAAAGAATCAATTTATATTTACTTCCCCAACGCTAACAATCCTAGTCCAAATAGACTTCCCATAAACTCCTAAAACGAAGTCAAACTAAAAGTCAAAGTCATTCCACTTCAGATTCATTACATTGTGGCGTCCAAGTCAATGCCGGTAGAAGACCAATACGCTGGCTAGGATGCGATGAAAGTTGCCACACTTGCCATTTTTAACCAAAATGCTCCCAAACGTTCCAACATCGCACAATCCTGCCACAACACAACTTGAACAAGTAAAATGACTCTAAAATGCTTTGGACACACAACAAATTAAGGTCAAACATAATCAATTCCTGGGTATATTACCCAATCATCAATCCTCGATCACCGCGACTTGAGCGGGGGGAGGAATCGGTTTTGAAGGAACAACAGTAATGGATTTGGCGGAAGGCCTCTTGGTTTTCTTTAACAGAGCCACCTTCTCCGCTCGGCTCATCTTCAGGGCATTCTTGGTGGTGGGCTCGACAGGAGGAGCTTGAGGGGCAGGACCCGAAGTGGAACCTGTTGAAAGTTCCACAATCGGGATGGTTTCTTCACCGGCCATCTTGTCGGTGATCGGAAGGTGGATCGGCTCGTTTGTGGTTGGGGGAGGAGCTAAGGATTCAGCGGTCCCTTCGGGCTTGAAAATTGTCACTGCACAGACGAGAGTGGGTTAAGAAATAAAACATCTGAGACAAAAGATGAAAATGTAAGAGGGGATTGATTGGCCAGAAGGGAGATACTTACATCCATGCTTGTACAGCCAGGCTTCACTGGACAAAACTGTCAGGCTCCACTCAGTTTTACTCCATTTTTTGTAGAAAGCCTTGAAGGCGTCGGCTTGATCCTTCGGGAACTTCGACTCCTTGGATGTGGGTTCCTCGGGATGAGCCCAGTTGGGAAGAAGTTGAAGGTCGATTCCTCGGATAAAGATCCACTTATCGTTCCACCCCTTGTTACTCGAAGGGGTTTTGATGATGACGGGTCGGTTGGCCCGTTTGTTTAATTGTCGCAGGCCGGGTTCTTTCGAGCCGATAACAGTGAATAGGGCAAAAAATAAATCGAGACCAGGAGTGATCCCGATCTCTTGGCATAGTGTAACGAAAGAAACTAGATGGATGTACGAATTCGGCACGAGTTGTGCGAACCCGATTCCAGCAAAATTTAGAAAGGAGGAAATGAACTCATGAAGGGGGAACCGAATCCCGTATATCAGGATATAAAGGGGGACGGCCACCCACTCGCCGTCAGGCCTCTAGAACATCTTCTCGTCGGGCTTCGGTGCCCAAAGTTTGTATTCAGGAGGGATGTTGTAAAGGTTTCGGACGTCGGAGAGTTGAGAGGATGTTATGGTGGAGGGGGTGTGAAGATGAGAAAACTCCTCTTTGGAGTGATAAGCATTTCGGATCCTAGCCTCGGCACTTATTAGAGTAGGCTGGATTGATGAGGGAGTGACGTCGGAAAGGACCACCCAGAGTCTCGGTTGGAACCAGTCACGGTGGACGGACGGGGGAATTGATTGATGGCGAGGAATTGGAATGCTAGAATCAACCATTGGATTGAGGGGAAGGAGACACAAAGGTGTGCTTTTGAGATGAAAACGAATAAAAATGAAGTTCAAAGACACGCAGAGTGGCCAAAATCACAGAGAAATGAAGAACGGGATACTCGCAGGAAATCGCCTTGCCGGAAAAGTTAGACAGAGAGTTTGAAATTAAAAAAATCTGGAAAAGTGATAATGAGGGGGGAAAATGGGGTTTTTATAGGTGTAGGTGCACGTTACCCAAGGGCGGCTATTAAATGCTTAAGGTGGGACCAAGCATGGAAAGGCGTGCAGTATTTTGAGAAACGAGGACAGACCGTTTGGCTTCCCCAGACAACTCATCATTAGTTGTCGTGACCTTTCGTATACCTGACCTTTCAAGTCTCCAATTATAAGTATCTTACAATTAGAGACTTGGGGGAAATGTTTGGGAGCATTTTACCGACCTTCACGTGGGCCGAAGGCCTGACCTTAGAAGGGCTTTAGGAGACCATTGAAATTTCAAAGCCCATGGAGAGGTTAAGGGCTTTTGGATTCGGCGTCAAGAGTCCTTTTTGGGCCGAGCCTCACCTTAGTGGATATTCTTGGGTTCGGTGTCCAAAGTCCTTGGTAGGATACATTACACCGTAGATGTGGTGTTTGGGGTCAGGTCTTGAGTCCTTTGAAATTTGAGATCCGAGCTTGATGGTGGGATTGTTTGGTAAACACGGTGGGCTTTTCACGCTGCTTGCAGAGTTTGGGATCCTAATCATAATTAAATAAGGTAACTCCAGATGTAGTGATTGGATTGGATTCCGCTTGCACCTTTCAAGGAGATTGTGTTGGACCCAAGTTATGGTAACTACCATGACTAGGAATCCTAATCCGACTCGGAGAAGGATTCTAAAGGTGGTGAGCACTATAAATACAAGGCCAAGGTTATAATTAACGAGTAATACCTACTTTTGAGCACTAAACACTTAGCCTCCATTGTTAAACCTTGTGAACTAGCAGTACTTATTTCTCACACCGATTTATCCCCGTGGCACAAGCCGTCAAGCTTCTGTGTGATCTGTTATTGTGCAGGTTCTAGCGCATGGATTCTGTGATTAGACGCGCCGGCGAAACTTGGCATTAACAATTAATATTTTTCTAAATATCTTAATCTCGTATTAAAAATAAATCCAAATTTATTCATCATTCTATATATTTTTTTATATAATTCAACTTAATATTAATGAGTTAATATTCAATTCTAATTAAAGTCAATAGCAATTAAGTTGAATCTAATTGAATATCCATAAATATCTATAAAATCTATAAAACAAGTTTTACTCAAATACAAATTTTATGATTTTAATTTCTCTTTATCTCTTTATATATATTATCACGAACAATAAGAGCTTTATTATTATTATTATTATTATTATTATTATTATTATTATTATTATTATTATTATTATTATTATTATTATTATTATTATTATTATTATAATAATAATTATTATTATTATTATTATTATTATTATTATATTTTGGATTATTGAATTCGGGACATGTAATTACTTTTTAATCTATACTTTTATAGGAAAAATATTGCTAAATTTTGATTCTATTGCAAAAGAGCATATGTTTATTCCTTATATATATATATATATATATATATATATATATATATATATAGTCCGGATCTTAAACTCACCCTTATCCAACTCACCCGAGCTCACCCCTTTTAGCGACGCGGACCCAATGACGATTCGATTATACAAAGTAAATCTATACTTTTAGCGACGGACAACATATAAGCGTCAGCTAAAAGTATAAACGACGGTTGCCAGTGTGACCGAATCATCGCCCGTCCGCCGCTTGAGCTCGAGTGAGTTGAATAAAGGTGAGTTTAATATTCGAATCGTATCCGTCGCTAAAAGTAGTATAAACAGCGGTTGTATGACCGAATAAATCACCGGGTAAAATCGCTAAAAAGGGGGGTGAGCTGGGTGAGTTGGATAAGGGTGAGCTTAAGATCGGGGACTCTATATATATATATATATGGGCTATATGTATATACATATGTATGTATTTACAGAGAAGCTATAATGACATGATTTTTGGCCATGGCGACGGATGATCCGTAAATCATAGCCTGTAATAATATAATGACAGGTGAAACTGTCGTTATAGCCCAAAAAAACGATTCTTATAGCCAATCATGTAATATACCTGTTGTGAACATACATTTGTCCATATATATATATATATATATATATATACACACACACACACACATACACACACACATAAAGAGAGAGAGAAAAAAATTATATATTATATAATAAATAGTGATATTTGTCATCTATCAATTTTTATTAAATTCAAAACAATACTAATCGCCTCTTTTGTAAGACCCCAACTTTTATGAATAAAGAATAATTTTCTCAAAATATATTTTTGAATATTATGGTGTGGATTTGATATAATGTTATAGTTGTGGGTAATATTTACAAATTTTGCAAAAGTAAGCAAGTGGTTATATAATATTCGATCGATTAGGGAATATTCGTTTAAGGGAATATTAAATGCGATGACACAATCATTAGTGGACCCCCTAGCGGAAGTATTATCGTAGTTAGAAAGCGACAAAATTATCTTTTTTAAAAATAACTTGCGGAAGTGTTACCGTTAAAGCGTTGAACTACGGTAGAAAATTACGATGTCGTGTGGTTGCATAGTAGCACACGGTATTGATTATTGATGCTTACGTGAGAAGTCACTCTGTTATACTCAATTATTGCTACAGTAATTGTTGCATCATATCTCTCATATTATTGATTCAATTATTGTCACAATATCATCTGCATAATATGTTATATTATTAAATCAATAATTGAGACAACAAAGTTATTCATATTATTATTTGCAATATTGACAATGTCGAGAAGTTCTGTCAAGGAGAGGTTGGTCACCTAATTGTGCGCCAATAGGGAGAAATCCTTATTGGAAAGCCCCCTCTTTCTTGGGAACGACCTGGTTGTTAAATATTGTGAGTTATAATATTAATGATGAATAAGTTCGTGTTGATTAAAGATGAAATTGATAATTCCATTGTGTGTGAATTATTAGTGTTAGTGGAAATCGACATTTATTTCGATAATAATTAATGTCTGGAGGTTATATTGACCAATCGGGTATTTAACCGGATAAATGAGCAATTAATTGTTATTAATTCATATGCTTATAACTATGTGTTCACATGTGTGTACTATTGATTCACATGATTTACTATTAGGGGAGTTGGTGCAAGATTCATAATACTTGCATGACTAAATTAAAAATAGAGGTATAGTTGAAGGTACTATACTCTAATTAGGTTTTTCACATGATTATACTATTGAGTCACATGAATGAACTATTAATTCACATGATTTACTATTAGGGTAGGTGGTGGAAGTTTGATAATACTTGCAGGACTAAATTAAAAATGAAAGAAAAGTTGAAGGTATTGTACTGTAATATTTTGAGCCCCAAAACGTGCAATTATCGAAACTATATTTTCTTATAAATAGAACTCATTCTTCCTTCATTTCTCACCAATTCACTAAAGCTTTAGAGCAATTATTACAGAGAGAAATTATAGAGAGAAAGAAGAAGAGAGCTCTGCTACCTCACTATTCCAATATCCAGTTTCTTCTAAGGTAAGGGGTATTATTCTTTCGTATTCATGAAGAGAGTTATTTTCTTTCAATATTCATAAGGGTTGTTATTCCATTCTTTATTATTATGTTGGAATAACTCAAATCTATCTGATACCACATACATGGTGAAATTCTTACATTATTCCATTCTTTATTATTACATTTGGAATAAAGCTATGCATGTGCGGTCTATCGCATGCCTGGTGAATTCTGTTGTTATTCCATTCTTTATTGTTCTGTTGGAATATCCTGTCTGTGCGAATTACGCATGACTTGGTTCCATTCTTTATTATTCTGTTAGAATAACCTGTCTATGTGGATTACCACATGTATGGTGAATGATCCTTCGTATTCATTTCTTATTAAATTATGGAAATGATCTGTCTACGTGGATTACTGCATGGCGGACGAAAATCCATTTGCAGTTTCATATATTCTATTATACTTAGTTGGTTAAAGTTTAAACTTCTATACTCCATGAAATTAGTAGAATATCCTGGATATTTGCGCTTATCCAGTATATTTTCATGGAAATATTCTTTTGAGCATTCTTAAATTTTACTCCACAAAGCAGTATCGTGTTGACAATTTGGACGTTATTGATTTCAGGATAAATTAACTTATAAATATTTAAAATTTATTCTTGAACTTGTTTTATTGAATTATTATGTCATTGTCATCATACTCATGCTTATATTGTGATGAAAGTCATCTTTGGCTTACGTGCATAGATGGACTCGGTATGATTATGACCAGGGATCATTCGGTATAGTCATGACCTGTAATGTTATAAATGATGTGGTAAAAGTCCTCAGTGGCCTGTAGTGCATCGATGAACAGTTTTTGTAAGACCCCAACTTATTATAAATAAAATTGAAATTTTCCTCTATTCATTATTCTAAATTAATAAGGTGTTAAGTTGATATAATGCTTTGGTTATGGGTGAAATGTGCAAATTTTGCAAAATAAGCAAGTGGTTATAAAATATTCATTATTGTCAGGGAATATTCGTTTGGTCGTGGAATATTCTTGTTGTGGGGAATATTCATATGACGTATGACCATTAAATGGGCCCCATAATGAGGATAATTGTCGGATGAAGAAAATGACAAAGTATGAGTTTTTATAAATAGCAGGCGTAATTATTCACAATTAACCTTTGTTGAGTTACAGTGGTTAAAATACATGTAATACTCGTGGTGGTACGATAGCTACACGATATTGCACAAGAGTATTGTTGAATTATTGATTAAATGCATAAGAAAGGCACTACTCAATAATTGTTATAGTAATTCTTTATTCAATATTTTATTTTATTGATTCAATAATTATTGCGTTGATATTTTATATTATTGTTGTTTCAATAATTGTCCTTGCACAATATTTCTCATTATCGGATCAATAATTCATATTATTTGAATAATATTATTAGATAGCATTATTGGCAATGTCTAGAGAAAGTTACATCTAAGGAGAGGTTTGGTCACCTAATTACTTGGCGATGAGGAGAAATCCTTATTGAAAGCCCCCTCTAATTTCACGAGGAGCTGCACGATTGTGTTATTATTATTATGTAATATTATTTATGAATAATTAATTATTGATAAGGAAATATTTATTTGATCTGAGATATAAATGATGGATTTATTTATTTTATGTGGTTGTAATTGAAGGAATTAATGTTGAGGTGTTTTATCGATTATTTTTTGTCGGAATGGAGGTATTAAAAATCAAATCGATTATTTTTACGATATATTGCGTGAGTTATAATTTTTAATCCATTGTTGGATCGTTGTGATTTTTGGATATGTTATACATATATAAGTTGAGTATATGTCCACAAATTTTGAACCGAATTAAAAATGAGCGTATGATTTGTTATGAATTTTAAGAGGTGTTGATTAGGAAATTAGGTTTATAAATGATTTTGGTAGAAAATTCTAGAATTGAGTGGGCGATTACTTGTGGTTGGTGAAGAAATGTCTTTGAATTTTATTTCAAATGTAGTGGGTGGAAATAGTAGCGAGGTAAAAGCCATCGGTGCGAGATCAAGTCCGCTTGGCGTCTTAACATTTTCCTATAAATAGAGGCTAAGTTAGAATTGAAAATCACACCGGAAACATAAGCTTTCTCTCTTTCTCTCTCTATATTATCGAGTGTATTTTGTGAGTATTTAGATACTTTGAGAGTTGTTGTTCGAAGACAAGTTTCATTCAAACATCACTTGAGACCTTTCATTCAAAATCACATTTCTTTGAGGTAAGGGATGTTATTTTCTTCTTAAATGATATTATTTTCTTCAATATCATTATCTTGAAATATTGGTTTAAACTTTTTAATCAAATTTGGAAATTTTGTGTGTGGGGTTCTTATTCACATATACTGACACTATTCACGAAATACTGGTATTATTCTTTGAAAATGAAAATTTTTTCTTTTTGTCCAAGATGTCTATTATGGTTACTATCTTTGATTGTATCCATGTTTTGATCTTTATTTTTGAATTACGCTTCACAATTGGTTATTATGAAGTATTATTGATCTTGGATAAAACTGTTATCTCGAATCCTAATATTTGTCCTACATCTCACTAGATTCATTTTCTTTAAAATATTTTTCATCATCCTCAGTCTTAAATGATGATATTATTGAATATCTTTGGCCTGTAGTGCAAAGATGAATGATTATCTGATGAATATCTTTGGCCCGTAGTGCAAAGAGGAACATGTGTTGAGATGAACATGACCGACTGGTGATATAAATGAATATCTTTGGCCTGTAGTGTAAAGATAAATATTTGATTAAAGATGTATATTGATTGATGTTACAGGGATAAAATATTTATGATGGACTTTTAAATCTTAGAAGATAGTAGAATTCATTCTCTATGTGACTCTTCTAATGGATTGCTGTTTCCGCTGCATTTGTTGATCTAAAACTTGTTGTCTATTATATTCTATCAGATTTTTTCCTGTTGAAGACTAATGATAATTTGTTGTATATTATCTTAGTCATAATATTCTTTACTGGGTTAGTTGAGCTCACCCTTTTCCTTTTTGTTCCATTTTTGTTCTCAAGAGGTGAGAACATAGCAGGATCGAGTTGGGGTATGGAGTGATGGTTCTAGAAAGTTGTTTTAGCAGTCCTCACTATTTCTGTAAAATAGTATATGAATAATTGTAATGAGGACTTATTTGAGTGTTTATATTGTCTAGAAGACAATATTTTTATTTAAACTCACAATATGTGTTGTCGTATTTTGCACGACAATTGTATTATTAAAGTTATAGTTTGCTTTCTGTACCATGTATTTGGCGACTCAGAATGGGTGTTGTATACCTATTTTGGGGGCGTCACAGTTGGTATCAAAGCTTAGGGATATGGTCTCAGCGGAGATCGGAGAATAGAACTAGGAGGGAGAGATGAGTAAATCCTTCGCTAGTGTGTCCTATCTAAGCTTATTTGTTGATCGGTTACGTAATATATGGATATTATGTGATTTGTTAATTTGTTTAATTAACCCTTGTTTTATAAGCAAGATTTAAGAATGGTGCTGAGAAGCGTTAACAATGGAGTGTATGAGGCTGTGGAACAATCTTTAGTCACGCAACCAGGAGAACGTGCAATAGGAAGGCAATATTCCTCCTGTAAACAACGCTACCGAGCAAACTTTGAATGATGGAATATTTAGGAGCTTTTTATAGTTCTTGCAAAATCAGACGAGGGAGACTTGAGTACAAAATACAGGTGGAAGTGATAGAAGCGCCTTGGATCTATCACTGACCAAGCGATTCAAGGAGTTGGGACCACTGATTTTGGGGAAATCCCGATCCGATTAAAGGTGGCGATGGGTCAAGCAAATTACTAAGATATTGATGTCTTGGGATGCGGAGGAAGCAGAAGGTTCCATTCGCCACATTTATGTTTCGTGGTGAGGGTGATTCTTTGGTGGGAATCGTGAAGCGTACTTGACCCAACAACACTCAACATGTCTTGGGAAAGATTTAGAAAGCATTCAATGACAAGTAATTTCCTGAAAGTATTCGTCATATGAAAGAGGTAAAGTTTATTAGACTGGAACAGAACAACATGACAGTGTCTTAGTACGAGGTGAAATTCACGGAGTTATCCAGGTTTATACCTCATTTGGTAGAAAATGAGGAACGTATGACGCGAATGTTTCTGAGAGGTCTAAAACCCGAGATTCGTCAATACCTTATCTCTCATAAATTTTCTCTGTATTCAGATGTTGTTAACATGGCTCAATTATTAGAGTGAGATAATGAGTATACTCAACCGAGGGATCACAACTGAGGTCATATACAGGTGACAATGATCCATCGGAGCGATGATAACCAGCGAGGAGGGAAGAATACGGACAAAAGCGATAACCACTCGGGTGGTAATCGTGGTTATGATAATAGAAGAGGTGAGTCTAGTGAAAATTTCAAAAAGAGGAGATTCAACAATGACGGGAAGACATCAAAGTGATAACACCAACATCAATCATTGCGGGGAGGAGAACGACCACCGGTTGTGTGTTATAAATGCGGGAAAGAGGGACATATCAGCCCAAACTACCCACAACAATCCAAGGTATGTTATAACTATGAAAAGGAGGGTCATATAGCCCGAGAGTGTTCTGTAGCAAAACCAAGTTCAGCGGGGATGGTGACTCCAAAAGTTATCCCGGATAAGTCAAAATCAACGGTTCTTAGAAGAGCGTTTGTCGTGACTGGCAAAAATGTTAGGAACCCGAATGAGGTGATCACGGGTAAGCTAATCATAAACTCTTACGAAGTTTATACTTTACTAGATACCGGTTCTACCCATTCTTTTATCTCTCCTGCTTGTGCTCAACGTTTAAACTTGACTCCGGAGAAATTGGACTTTAACTTATCTGTTGAAACTCCGTTGGGTGAAACCTTCGTTACATCTACAGTTTTTAAATCTTGCTTGATCCTAGTTGGCACAATCACATTACCTGTTGATCTTATTTCTTTAAAGATACTTGCATTTGATGTGATTTTAGGGATTTATTGGTTAACTACTCATCATGCCAAAATTGTTTGTTTTCGTAAGGTTGTTAGTTTTCATATTCCTAACCAACCTGTCATACGAATTCAAACAACTAAACCACTAAAATCAGTCACTGTCATATCAAGCCATAAAGCTATTCATTTATTAAAAAACGGATGTCAAGCTTTCTTAGCCCATGTTATGGATTTGAACAAAGACAAATCATATTTGAATAATATTTCTGTTGTTAGAGAATTTCACGATGTATTTCTGAAGAACTTCCGTCTACCCCGAGCGAGAAGTTAAATTCTTTATTGACCTTGAACCGTATAAAGCCCATTTCTAAAACCCCATATCGAATGGCTCTATTGAACTTGTGAGTTAAAAGTCCAACTATAGGAGTTATTAGACATCGGTTTCATTCTGGCCCTAGTAAATCTCCTTGGGGTGCTTATTTTTATTCGTAAAAAAGAAAGGCAGGGAGTATGCGACTTGTATTGACTCTCGAGAATTGAACCATGTCACCATCAAGAATAGGTATCAGATTACCTAGCATTGATGACTGTTTGACCAATTACAAGGAGCACAATTCTTTTCAAAGATCGATCTTCGATTCGGATATCATCATTGAAGATTAAAAGCGAGGATATTCAAAGACCGCCTTCGTAAATCAGATGCGGGCATTATGAATTCTTAGTCATGTCTTTTGGATTGACTAATTCTCCGCCGCTTTCATGGATATGATGAACTGAGTATTCAAGGAATATTTGGATCAGTTCGTTGTTGTCTTTATTGACGACATCCTCATCTATTCCAAAAGTAGTGAAGATCATGAGCACCATTTGAAGTCGATCTTTGGAAAGGCTTTATGAAAACAAGCTTTATGCTGTCAAGAAATGCGAGTTCGCTTCGAGGAAGTAGCATTCCTTGAGCACGTGGTGTCAAAACATGGAGTATCTGTGACCCAACGAAGATTAAAGCAATACAAAGTTGGGAGCAACCAAAGTCGGTGGCAGAGCACCTGTGACTTTACGGGCTTAGCTTGTTATTATCGGAGATTCGTGGAAGGATTTTCTCGAATCACTACTCCGTTAACTCGGTGACCTCGGAAAGCTACAAAATTCGTATGGAGCGAAGGATGAGAAGAGTTTCCAAGAGCTCAAGAGGAGACTCATTTGGCTAAGACTGCTCGCAATTCCATCTGGTTCGGATGGATTTGTTATCTACAGCGATGCTTCAGGCAAAGGGTTAGGATGTGTTCTCATGCAACATAGGAAAGTCATAGCCTATGCCTCGCGACAACTCAAAGAATATGAGAGGAATTATCCTACTCATGATCTGGAGTTGGCAGCAGTCGTATTCGCGTTAAAAATTTGGAGACACTACTTGTATGGGGAGAAAGTGGAGATTTATACGGACCATAAAAGCCTCAAATATTTCTTCACCCAAAAAGAACTCAACATGAGGCAACGACGTTGGCTTGAGCTGTTGAAAGATTATGATCACACTATTCAAAATCATACTGGAAAAGCAAACGTAGTAGCTAACACATTGAGTAGAAGATCATATGCGAGTACGAGTGCGATATTGTCAACGCAAAGGCCCATTTTGTATGACTTGAAAAGGATGGAGGTAGAATTAAAGACTCCAGGGACCCATGTGATGATGACAAATATATGAGTAGACCCGACTTTAATCGATAAAGTTAAAGCTGCTCAAGCTACAGACCTAAGGCTGATGCGTATGAAGAAGAAAGTGCAAGAAGGTGCTATTCCAGAAGCAAGAATTGATGAAGAATGAATACTTCGAGTCAACTCTAGACTTTGCGTTCCTAACGATTCTAACTTGAAGCATAAAATCATAATGGAGGCACACAACACCCCGTTTGCAATCCATCCTTGGAGTACCAAAATGTATCATGATCTTCGACATACATTTTGGTGGAACAATATGAAGAGAGAGATCGCGGAGTTTATCTCGAGGTGTTTAACCTGTCAACGTGTAAAGGCGGAGCATCAAGTTCCAAAGGGTCCAATGCAACCACTTGAGATTCCGAAATGGAAGTGGGAACACATTACCATGAATTTCATCACAGGTCTTCCCAAAGTTTCTCAAGGCATAGATGCGATTTGGGTTATTGTTGATAGATTAACCAAGTCTGCTCATTTTTTACCTATACGAGAAACTTATTCCCTTGAACGTCTTGCTAGTATGTACGTGAATGAGATTGTGAGATTGCATGGCATGCCAGTATCTATAGTTTCGGATCGTGACCCAAGATTCACTTCAAGATTTTGGGTTAGCTTGCAGAAAGCTATGGGCAAGGATTTACGATTCAGTTCAGCATACCATCCTCAAACGGACGGGCAATCGAAAAGGACTATTCAAACCCTTGAAGATCTATTAAGATTCTATGTCCTAGATTTCAAAGGAAGTTGGGAGAAGTACTTGCCACTGGTGGAATTCTCCTACAATAACAGTTATCAAACAAGTATAGGCATGGCTCCATTCGAGGCGTTGTATGGATGAAAGTTTCGTTCTCCAGTATGCTGGGACGAGGTGGGAGAAGCAACGTTGTTGGGACCAAAATTAGTATGCATGACTACAGAAAAGATCCAAATGATTCCACAACGTATTCAAACCTCACAAGATCGAAAAAAGAGTTATGTTGATCTGCATCGAAAGGACATGGAATTTAATATTGGAGATCATGTACTGTTACATATTGCTCCATGGAAGGGAGTTATAAGATTTGGGAAGAGAGGAAAGCTCAATCCACGATTTGTTGGTCCATTTGAGATTCTTAACCGAATAGGAAATGTGGCCTATAGACTCGCATTACCTCCAAGCATGTCTCGTGTTCATAATATTTTTCATATATCTACGCTTCGTAAATATGTGAAAGACCCGAACCACATTATTGAGTTAGAACCAGACGAGATAGTTGAAGATTTAACATACGAGGAGGTACCTGTTAAGATCTTGGATAGAAAAGAGCATGTCCTACGCACCAAGGTTATACCACAAGTTAAGGTTTTGTGGAGGCACCATGCTATTGAAGAAATGACCTGGGAGTTGGAATCGAAAATGAAAGCGAGGTACCCTCACCTGTTTGAAATACCAGGCACGTACGTTAATTTCGAGAAAGAAATTTTATAAGGAGGGGAAGTTATAAGACCCTAACTTATTATAAATAAAATTGAATTTTTCCTCTATTCATTATTCTAAATTAATAAGGTGTTAATTTGATATAATGCTTTGGTTATGGGTGAAATGTGCAAATTTTGCAAAATAAGCAAGTGGCTATAAAATATTTATTATCGTCGGGGAATATTCATTTGGTCGTGGAATATTCTTGTTGTCGGGGAATATTCGTATGATGGTATGACCATTCGTGGGCCCCATGCTTGAGATAATTGCCGGATGAAGAAAACAACAAAGTATGAGTTTTTATAAATAATGGCGTAATTATTCACGAATTAACCTTTGTTGTGTGTTACGGTGGTTAAAATCTGATAATACTGCGTGGTGGCAAGCGATGCTTAACTTTGCGGTATTGCACAGTATTGTTGAATTATTGATTCGTACGCAAGAAGGCACTACTCAATAATTGTTATAGTAGTTACTGTTCAATATTTTATTTTTTTGATTCAATAATTCCTGCATTGATATTTTATATTATTATTGTTTCAATAATTGTCACTGCACAGTATTTCTCATTATCATATCAATAATTCATATTATTTGAATAATATTATTAGATAGCATTATTGGCAATGTCTAGAAAGTTCTGTCTAAGGAGAGGTTTGGTCACCTAATTACGCGCCAGTAAGGAGAAATCCTTATTGGAAAGCCCCCTCTAATTTCCTGGGAACTGCCTGGTTGTCATTATTGTGATTCTGTAATATTATTTGTGAATAATTAATTATTGATAAGGAAATATTCATTTGATGCGAATATAAATGATGGATTTATTTATTTTATGTGGTTGTAATTGAAGAAATTAATGTTGAGGTGTTTTATCAGTATTTTTTTCGGAATGGAGGTATTCAAAAATCAAATCAGTATTTTTACGATATATTGCGTGAGTTATAATTTTTAATCCGACCGTTGGATCGTTGTGATTTTTGGATATGTTATACATATATAAGTTGAGTATATGTCCACAAATTTTGAAGCTATTAAAATGAACGTATGATTTGTTATGAATTTTAAGAGGTGGTGATTAGGAAATAGGTTTATAAATGATTTTGGTGGAAAATTCTAGAATTGAGTGGGCCCCACTTGTGGTTGGTGAAGAAATATCTTTGAATTTTATTTCAAATGTGGTGGGTGACAATAGTAGCGAGTAAAGCCATCGTAGTAGAAAAGTCAAGTCCTTGGCGTGCTAACATTTTCCTATAAATAGAGGCTAAGTTAGAATTGAAAATCACACGTAAACATAAGTTTTCTCTCTTTCTCTCTATATTATCGAGCGTATTTTGTGAGTATTTAGATACTTTGAGAGTTCTTTGCATCAAAGACAAGTTTCATTCAAACATCACTTGACCTTTCATTCCGAAATCTTTGTTTCTTTGAGGTAAGGGATGTTATTTTCTTCTTAAATAATATTATTTTCTTCAATATCATTATGCCGAAATATTGTTTTGAACTTTTTTTTTTTTATCAAATTTAGAACTTTTTGTGTCGGGGTTACTATTCACATATACGACATTATTCACGAATACGGCACTATTCACCAAAAATTAAAATTTTCCTTTTTGTCCAAGATGTCTATTATGGTTACTATCTTTGATTGTATCCATGTTTTGATCTTTATTTTTGAATTCTTCTTCACAATTGGTTATTATGAAGTATTATTGATCTTGGATAAATTGTTATACGAATCCCTAATATTTGTCCTTCTGTCTCACTGGATTCGTTTTCTTTAAAATATTTTTCGTCATCCTCGATCTGAAATAATGATATTATTGAATATCTTTGGCCTATAGTGCAAAGATGAATGATTAACCGATGAATATCTTTGGCCCGTAGTGCAAAGACGAATAGGTGTTGAGATGAACATGATCGACTGATGATATAAATGATTATCTTTGGCCTGTAGTGCAAAGATGAATATTTGATTAAAGATGTATATCAATTGATGTTACAGGGATAAAATATTGATGATGAACTTTTAAATCTTAAAAGATAGTAGAATTCACTCTCTATGTGACTCTTCTAATGGATTGCTGTTTCTACTGCATTTGTTGATCTAAAACTTGTTGTCTATTATATTCTATCAGATTTTTCCCTGTTGAAGACTAATGATAATTTGTTGTATATTATCTTAGTCATAATATTCTTTACTGGGTTAGTTGAGCTCACCCTTTTCCTTTTTGTTCCATTTTTCTTCTTAGGAGGTGAGAACATAGCAGGATCGAGTCGGGGTATGGAGTGATGGTTCTAGAAAGATGTTTTAGCAGTCCTCACTATTTCTGTAAAATAGTGTATGAATAATTGTAATGAGGACTTATTTGAGTGTTGATATTGTCTAGAAGACAATATTTGTATTTAAACTCATAGTATGTGTTGTCGTATTTTGCACGATAATTGAATTATTGAAGTTGTAGTTTGCTTTCTGTACCATGTATTTGGCGACTCAGAATGGGTGTTGTATGCCTATTTTGGGGGCATCACAGTTTTTGGTATGATTATGACCAGGGATTATTCGGTATAGTCATGACCATTGATGATTTAATGAATATCCTTGGCCCGTAGTGTAGGGATGATTCGATGATGTGGTTTATTTATTAAGCTGAGTCTCAACGATAAAAAATGATGAAAACATTTTAAATCATAGAAGATAGTAGATATCATGCTCTACTTGACTCTTCTAATGGATTGCTTATTCCGCTGCAATTAAACTTGATGTCTATTGTATTTTATCAGTTTAACATTGTTGAAGACTAATGATAATTTATTCTGCATTATCTTAGTCATAATATTTCTTACTAGGCTAGTTGAGCTCACCCTTTTGCTTTCATTGTTCTCTTCAGAAATGAGAAGCGAAAAGCGGGACTAGTCGGGGAACGGAGTGATGGTCCGAGATGGTGTATTAGTAGTCCTCACTATTCTATAAAATAGTGTGACAATAAATGTAATGAGGACTCTATTTGAGAGTGGATATTGTCAAGAAGGCAATATTTCTGTTTAAACTCTCAGCTATGTTTTATCGATTACACGACGGTTGTATAATTAAGTTTGTATTTCTATTCTGTACCATGTATTTGGCGACTCAAGATGAGTGATGTATACCTATTTTGGGGGCGTCACATCTTTAGTAAATTAAACTTTATAATTATATAAATAACTTAAACTAATAAATTAAAAGTTTATTTTGTGTCATAAGGTGGTAAAAAACTATTTGAATATATTCACAGTTCACACATAACTATTTAGTAATCTCAAGTATTAATATTTATACATAAAAATTGGAACAAGTCATAATAAATATTTATTGATAACTCTATATATACCTAAGATGATATTTTGCAATAAAAATAAGATACTCCCTCCATCCCAAAATAATAGACGTTTTAGGGTATTTTTTTCCCAAAATATCTGACGTTCTACAATTCCAAGAATATTTTTGCATTTGTTTTCCCTCTCTACCCTTCCCGAAGAGATTAAGAAGAAGGCAGAGAGAGAAATTTGAAGAGATGAAGAAGACTTAATATTAATTAAGGGTAAAATAGTAAAATTATAACTATTCTTAATCTTTGTGAAACTCTAGAAACGCCTATTATTTTGGGATGGAGGAGTAATATATATATATATATATATATATATATATATATATATATATATATATATATACACACACACACACACACACACACACATACACACACACACACACACATAGGGTCCGATTTCTATCCGAACTCCTGCATTTTCTTAAAATACGGACTTTTTTTTCTTTCTTTTTTTTACAACAACTAAAAAAAAGTTTAATATTTTATGGGCTGGAATTTTTACATATCTGATATTTTGGGTGTGATTTGGATACATATAACAAAATAGTGCATGCAGACTGCATATACATATTTTGTTATATGTATCCAAATCACACCCAAAATACTGTATTATGAAAAAATTCTAGTTCAATAAAATATTAAACTTTTTTTTAGTTGTTTAAAAAAAAGATATTTTAATCAAAGTCCTAAGAAGTGGGACTGATCCTCATTTTATATATATATATATATATATATATATATATATATATATATATATATATATATATATATATATATATATATATATATAGAATCTTAAGCTCATCCCTTATTCAACTCTCAAGGCTCACTTGCTTTAGCGACGGACACGTGATTTGGTCATATTAGCTGTTGCTCATACTTTTAGCGACACTATATGTTATCCGTCGCTAAAAGTATAGATGACGATTGTATGACCGATCAACTCCGCCGAGTCCGTCGCTAAAGGGGGTGACTTCGGTGAGTTGATAAAGGTGAGCTTAAGATCCGGACTCTATATATATATATATATACACACACACACACACACACTTTAGAATCTTCAAGTTTAACCCATGTTAGAATTGGACTCGCAAAGTAAAAATCCTCTCAATATAAACCTCAAAGTATATTTAAATAAGCCCGATGGACTTAAAAGTAGTATACACACAAGCCAATCATATTTAATATGATAAAGCATATAATTTGTAATAATCTTATTTGTTTATTAATAAAAGAATTATTTAATTAAAAACTTTTAATTTATCTACATGGTGCTACTTTTATAATATGTGATAAACCCGTAGTTTTAAGCAATACTTTTAGAATCACGATGATGATCATGCTAATAAAATCTAAATTTTTAGATAGCTTAAACTAAAGTTTTTCCCAATCGTTGGATTCCTAAAAAGGGGATTAGTGAATCCGGATAGATTGGTACATACGTTACTTGCTCTTTGGAAGAGAATGATCGATCTTATAATCATTTGTGCAGAGACACTAAAGCAAGTATGTAGGTGCTTATTGAAGAATAAGTTTATTGAACGTGGCTCGCTAAGGAATACCTAATAAAGTTTTACTTGCTTGTCAATAGGAATTTCTCTAGTGATAGTACTACAAGTGTTCCTTAGACTTGAGATCATCATAATATCTTGTGTATGATAAGTTGTACTTTGACATGTCCCTTAAGACCTTTAGGGTATATCAAAGGATATGCTTGGGTGTAATAAGTTGCATTTTTTGGAGTTGTGCATTTAAAAATCAAAATACATATAATTAAATAAAATAAGACTTAACAATAATTGATGAGTGGGTTGAAAACCTACGAATTGTGTATTATTTTACTTGAATTATTATGTGTTCTTGGTAAATTTTCTTTGTTAAGTTTTTGTATTTTGTGTCACTTTGCAGGAAAGGAGTATGGATGGGCTTAATAGATGAAAAAGGAGGAAATCGAGAAGAATTGGCAATTCTGATACACTGGCGCGGGCCATGCTAGATTTGCACTAATCATGGCCCGGGACGCACTAGGCTGACGGGAGATTACTGGCTAAGTAGCTTGGGTATTTGTTTGATTGAAAAAAATTTGGCGGGTGCTTGTACGTAGAGTTTCAGCAGATTTTATTTCTTTTTTGTCCAAAGTTGATTCAGAAGAGGAGTTCTACTTACCTTATGTACTAGGGTTTTGTTAGAGAATGTATATATTATATTTTGACTTAGTTTAAAGAGACTTTTTTTAAAGACTTATCGACTACAAACAATTGAGAGCTATTCTACAAAGACTTGGAGATTTCCATTGGAGAGCACACAAGGCAAAGATTGAAATTTAGAGACTGGAGATTCCTCAACAGAGTTTTTCTTCTTCTCTTAATTTCATTATCTTTACTTGTGATGTTATTTATTTTTAAACTTCTAGAATTGATTATGATGATGAACTAATTTCCCAATTAGGGTACAATGGAACCTTTTACAAAGCAGTAATTTAATTATCATTGTTCTCACTTGTTGATCCTATTGAGTTGATTATTATATTTTGTGCTTAATTTATTAATTATCTAGCTAACAGTTAATTTGATATCTTTGATGGATTTGAAAGAGGAAATCTTAGATTAGATCTGAATATAATAACGTATAAATTTGTTGATTCTTGTTAAGGATAATATAACAGTGTATGAGACGAAAGTACTTGTATGCCGTGCATAACTTTGTTAGGAGTACTTTGTGCTTAATGAATCTATTTAAGTGTCTTGCATAAAAATAGCAAAATAACTGAAATATGTCATTTTATTAATCATTGAAAGATGTTAATAAATTGATTGGCAATTCTAGTTAGCAACTCATTGGATTAATTAAGTGGGAATAAGATAAGAGGAATTGGATAGAGAGTTGAAGAAGTCGGGCTGACGATTCTAAAACAAGCACTTATTGGGAGGCAACCTCATGTTTAAGTTTTAGTTTTTGGTCATGTTTTATTTCATTAGGTTTCATAATAGTTAATAAATTTGCATTTATTAGGATTTAATAAACTTGCTCCTATTGTGTTTACAGGTTATTCGAGTCCAATTCAAGTGTGGTGCCTATTCCTCCTACCTTCTTTGCTTATCCCCCATTCGAGGATGACGAGTATTGACTCATTACTCAGGGAAGTCATCTGTCTTAATTTTTCCTATCTTTATGTAATGAGGACATTACTTGCTTTAAGTTTGGGGGGATTTGTGTTTATTTTGTTATTTGTGAAGTGATTGAATAGTAGGTTGCATTGATAGTTGTTAACTGTTATATTACTTTATTCATTCTTTTTTTATAAAAAAAATTGCATCATTCATTCACATAGGTTTTATGTTAGTAGAAGAATGAGCATAAAATTTTGCATAATGTTCGAGCATTGAGCCTTGGTAGTTTAGATGATGGCTAATGATGAGTTCTATTTAATTTTATCTGCATAAATTTGAGTAGAATGTACTAATTAGACTTGATCATAGGAACCACATAGCATTTTTCTTGTCATCTTTCACATACAAGCACACTAGTTGACCATCAGGTGTAATTAGAAACTTTATGTGTGATAGGACATGAACACTTATTTGATCACTGATTAAAATTGAGCATTGGTCGATACATAAGTTTGGGAGAATTTTAGTTTTGTATAGCACACACACACACACACACACACACAACACACATATATATATATATATATATAAGAGAAAAAAATAGATACACAAAGAATAAAAGCTAGCTTAGTTCAACTTCGTGGCCTCTGTTACTTGGACAAGTGCCCTAAAACCATCTAATTTGGGAGTCATTGGTCGAAATTCCGCTACACGGGTAATTTTGAAAAGCTTAGTGGGAAGGAGCGTGATACGCACCCACAAAGAATGAACACTTAATGAAATATATTTACTTACTTTAAAGCCTGATTTCCATATTATTTATGTGGATGCCATGTTTTGGTTGAAAATTTGTGAGAACTGAGAAGGGTGAGTGTGTACATAAAATTGATTATATAAATAACTTTGAAACTGCTTATACGATATTGGACACAAATACACGGAAAAGGGCTAGAGTGGTGTCAATGAGGTGATGATGTAAGAGGTTATGATTGTACATGATGCGAGGATGACTATAAGCTAAGTGTTTATCTCTAAGGCATTTGCATTATCTACTACTGTGATTCTTGCTTGATTTTTAGTTGCAGTCTAAGTTGTGTTAGGATTGCTTGAGGACAAGCAATGGTTCAAGTTTGGGGGCATTTGATGAGTGGGTTGAAAACCTATGAATTGTGTATTATTGTACTTGAATTATTGTGTGTTCTTGGTAATTTTCCTTGTTAAATTTTTTTTTATGTCGCTTTGCAGGAAAGGAGCATGGATGGGTTTAATAGATGAAAAGGGAGGAAATCGAGAAAAAGTGGCAATTTTAATACACTGGCGCCTGCCGCGATAGATTTGCATTGATGATGGTGCGGGGTGCGCTAGGCTGACAGGAGGTTACTGGCTAGGTAGCGCGGGCCGCACTGTTTATTAAAGGAAACTAGTATGGGGGGCGCCGCACAGAGATTTTATTTCTTTTTTGTCCAAAGTTGATTCAGAAGAGGAGTTCTACTTACCTTATGTACTAAAGTTTTTTTAGAGAATATACATATTATATTTTGGCTTAGTTTAAAGAGACTTTTTAAAGAATTTTTGACTATAAACAATTGAGAGCTATTCTACAGAGACTTGGAGATTTTCATTGGAGAGCACACAAAGCGGAGATTGAAGCTTAAAAACTAGAGATTCCTCGACAGAGTTTTTCTTCTTCTCTTAATTTCATTTTCTGTACTTGAGATGTTATTTAATTTTAATCTTCTTAAATTTATTATGACGATGAAATAATTTCCAATTATGGGTAAATTAAAACCTTTTGCAAAGCAATAATTTAATTATCATTTTTCTCACTTGTTGATCCTATTGAGTTGAATATTATATTTTGTGCTTAATCTATTAATTGTCTAGCTAGTAGTTAATATGATATCTTTGATGGAATTGAAAGAGGAAAACTTAGATTAGATCTGAATATAATAACGTATGAATTTGTTGATTCTTGTTAAGGATAACATAACAATGTATGAGACAGAAGTACTTGTTTGCCATTCATAACTTTGTTAGGAGTTTATACGTAATGAATCTATTTTAAGTGTCTTGCATGAAAATAACAAAGTAACTTAAATAAGTCTTTTTATTAATCATTGAAAGATGTTAATAAATTGATAGGCAATCCTAGTTAGTAACTCATTCGATTAATTAAGTGAGAATAAGATAAGGCAATTATTGTTGAGCAATTGGGGAAATTGTTCTCCTATGTCTTAATCATCTGGTGATCAATCTTTGTTAATTTATTTAGTTTTATTTCTTTATTAATTAAAAATAATTTTCACAAATCAATTAGGTGACTGTTTAAGTGGAATTAAATTGTTAGAAGTTCGGTAATTAGAGAAATTATTAGTATTCGTTCTCTATGGGTTCGACAACCTTTCTTATCTCTTTATTACTTGATTGCATGTGTATACTTGCGCGTATTTGTCATTGTATAAATCAAACAACAGTAATTCCATGTCTTATATTTAATTGGGACATTGAATGGTGAAAGGATTGAATTATATGGTAACTATTTACTAAAATGTTCTTTTATGATTAATGTTAAAATCTATATTATTTAGAAAGCCGTTGATCGCTAAGGGGGCTTATCTTTATTGTAGAATAAATATTATTTATTTAAATAAATTAAATAGTTTAATTTATTTATTTAAAGAAGACTAGAATTGTTCTAGTTGATTTATTCTAAACCAGTTTAATATGGAGAACCTAAATGGTCACACCAAAAAAGGAAAATATTTATTTAAAGAAGCAAATGACATAATCGTAATAATAAGTTAAGTGTATTTAATTTAATTTATGGTGATAGAATAAATTAAATAGCTTAATATTTATTATTTAATATTTTGAAAATATTAAATATAAATTAATAAGAGGAGTCTTATTATTATTATTACTATTATTATTAGTTTAAATCCTAAAGGAGTTTGGAAATTAATTAATAAGAGTACTCTCATATATTCCTAATGAGATTAGGAGGCTAATTAATTAAAAGAGTTTAATTAATTATTCCTAATAAGATTAGGTGCCTAATTAATTGAAGGAGTTTAATTAATTAATATAAAACCCTATTTCTAAATTGTTTAGGAGGGTTGCCTACATCTATAAATAAGAAAGTATTATTATGGATTAGGGTGACAAAAGTTACACTTAATTCCAAGAGTTGGGAGAGTACACTTGTGACACCCCCAAAATAGGTCCATACGACCCATTTTGAGTCGCCAGATATCATACTATAAAAATCAAATACAAACTTCATTTATACAACTGTTGAACTGTCGTGCAGAATACGACTACAGTTAAACTATGAGTTTTAATATGAATGTATGTAACTCTCATGGTGCCTCGACCACAACCTTACAATGGTACTTTACATAAAAGTACAGTCAAAAACTGTTTTAGAAATTAAAATCTTTGGGAAGTGCTCAAGGAAACCTTCGTACATAGGAGGCCATGAATCTAAGTTATGATAGATATCATATGTCCAGAGAATTATCCTTGGCTGACCCAATAGACCCCAAAGAAAAATGAGAAGATTACTATCATATTCCTTCCAATGGTGAGTCTTCTCTTGACATATAACTATCTCCACCGTCTGCAATTGAAAATTATATTTCAACCCAACTCCAAGATCATATAGGTAGTGCTTATAGATATACTCAGCAAGTGGATGTGCACAACCCTGTCTTATGATAACATGAGGTTGTATGTCATTAGACATCTTGTATGATAGTGGCAAAACACCCTTCCAAAGTTGGGTTCACCTTACCCTATTCGGTTCACCAAAATTAAATATCAAATGACGTATAAAATACGACACACTTATCTAAAGTTCTCAATAAAATTATTTCCATACTATTTAAGGAGAACCTCAACAGCTATAGACCACTGTTTTATTCTCCTGTTACCCCCGCTCGACCCAACTACACTCTTATTACCTGAAAGGAATTGTGAAGCAAAAAAGGTGAGCACAATAGCCTTCATCAGTAATAAATCAGAGATTTAGAACATATGGTAGATGATAAAACTTTTCAACCATAGTTGTAGCGGAACGAGCAATCCATTAGAAGAGTCAAATAGACCATCAAGTCTATTATCTTCTCCATGTTAAAAGTCCACCAATAATGTTTTATCCCTGTAACATCAATCAACAATTCCTGTCCACAATCATATGAATAACTCATAATCATAATTGTGATTCTAAATTCCTCTTCGCACCCAGGACGAAGATAATTTTCATCACTTATCTTCACCTGAAACATCAAAAATCATGGTTATACCAAATCACAATTCCTGCTCATAATCATACTAATAAATTCATCTTTTCACTACGGCCAAAGATATTCATTAACAATTCATCTTTGCACTATATGCCAAAGACATACAACTATATTTTAGAAGAGTCAAGTAGAGCATGATCTCTACTATCTTTTACGAATTAAAAGTGTATAATCAATATGTTATCGCTGAGACTCAGCTTAATAAATAATCCACATTATCGAATCGTTCCTGCACTACGGCCAATGATATTCATGTAATTATCAATGGTCATGATTATACCGAAAAATCCCTGGTTATAATCATACCAATAACTGTCCATCAATGCACTACGGGCTAATGAGAACTTTTACCACATCATCTATAACATTATGGGTCATGATTATACCGAATGATCCCTGGTCATAATCATACAAATAAACAGTTCATCTATGCACATAAGCCAAAGATACTCATTAATCAATAGTTCATCTTTGCACGTAAGCCAAAGATATATAACTGTAAAACCAATAATCAACAGTCCATCTTTGCACGTAAGCCGAAGATATATACAATTAAAACTAATAATCAACGATCCATCTTTGCACGTAAGCCAAAGATGACTTTCATCACAATATAAGCTTGAGGATGATGACAATGATATAAGCATTAATCAAACGAAATCAAGGATAAATATTAAAGACTTTAAATTTATCCAGAGTTTAAAAATATCCAAATTGTCAACATGATACTGCTTTGTGGAGTAAAATTCAAGAATAATATTCATGTACCAAAAATAATTTGGACAGAAAAGAAATATATATTTTTGGGTAAATAGTACCCCGCAATAGTACCCTATGAATAGTACTTCGGGAATAGTATCTCGTGAATAATACCCCGGCAAGAAAAGTACTCCAAATACCCGAGTGAATAATATTTGGGTGAATAGTAACCCGTGAATAGCAACTTGTGAATAGTACTCCGACATAAAAAGTGCCCCGAATACCTGAGTGAATAATACTAGAGTGAATAGTAACATGGTGAATAGTAACCTATGAATAGTAACTCGTAAAAAAAAATACCAAAGAAAATAATATTCCATGACGAGTACAAAATAAATGATATCTCATACGAGTATAATAGAATATATGAAACGACAAATGGATATTCACCCGCCATACGGTAATCTACGTAGACAGATCATTTCCATAATTTAATAAAGAATGAATGCGAAGGATCATTCACCATGCCTGCGGTAATCCACATAGATAGGTTATTCCAATAGAATAATAAAGAATGGAATAACAACAATTCACTGAGCATGCGATAGATCGCATGCATAAAGTTATTCCAACAGTAATAATAAAGAATGAAACGGTCGTCATGCAGAATCCGCACTTGCACGTGATATTCCAACATAATAATAAAGAATGGAACCGGTCATGCGTAATCCGCATGCATGTGATATTCCAACATAATAATAAAAATTGAACCAAGTCATGCGTAATCGTACGCAGCATGTGATATTCCAACAAAATAATAAAGAATGGAATAACAACAAAATTCACCAGGCATGCGATAGACCGCACAGATAGGTTATTCTAACAGAATAATAAAGAATGGAATAACAACATAATTCACCAGGCATGTGATAGACCGCACAGACAGGTTATTCCAACAGAATAATAAAGAATGGAATAACAGAAGAATTTCACCATGTATGCGGTACTTCACATAGACAAGTTATTCCAACATAATAATAAAGAATGGAATAAAAACCCTTACGAGTATTGAAGGAAAATAACTCCCTTCATGAATACGAAAGAATAATACCCCTTACCTTAGAAGAAACTGGATACTAGAATAGTGATGTAGCAAACTTCTCTTCTTCCTTCTCTCTATAATTTCTCTCTATAATAATTGCTCTTGTGAGACTTAGTGAATTGGTGAAAAATAATGAATGAATGAGCTTCTATTTATAGGAAAATATAGTTTCCATAATTGCACAGTTTGAGGCTCGAAATATTACAGTATAATACCTTTATCTTTTCCTTCATTTTTAATTTAGTCATGCAAGTATTATCAAACTTGCACCACCTCCCCTAATAGTAAATCATGTGAATCAATAGTAAATCATGTGACTCAATAGTTCTAAACATGTGAAAAAATTAATTATAGTATAGTACCTTCATCTATACCTCTATTTTTAACTTAGTCATGCAAGTATTATCAAACCTGCACCAACTCCCCTAATAGTAAATGAATGTGATTCAATTGTACACAAATGTGAACAAATAGTTATAATCATATGAATTAATAGCAATTAATTGCTCATTTATCCGATTGGTCAATATAACTTCCAGACATCAATTATTATCGAAATAAATGTCGGTTTCCACTAACACTAATAATCCCAACACAATGAAACTATCAATTTCATCTTTAATCAACACGAACTTATTCATCATTAATATTATAACTCACAATATTTAACAACCAGGTCGTTCCCAGGAAAGAGGGGGCTTTCTGATAAGGATTTCTCCTTATTGGTGCGCAATTAGGTGACCAAACCTCTCCTTGACAGAACTTCTAGACATTGACAATATTGCAAATAATAATATAAATAACTTTGCCTTCTCAATTATTGATTTAATAATATATCATATTATGCAGATGATATTGTGACAATAATTGAATCAATAATATGAGAGATATGCAGTAATTACTGTAGCAATAATTGAGTATAACTGAGTGACTTCTCACGTAAGCATCAATAATCAATACCGTGTGCTACTATGCAACCACGCGTATTACTGTACTTCTACTACCGAGTAGTTCAACAGTTTTAACGGTAACACTTTCACTGTTATTTTTATAAAAAGATAATTTTGTCGTTTTCTTACTACGACAATACTTTCGTTGTGGGGTCAACCAATGATTGTGCCGTCCTACGGATATTTTCCGATAAAAAGAATATTCCCCGACCAAACGAATATTTTATAACAACTTGCATACTTTGAAAAATTTTCACATATCACCCTTAACTTTAACCTTTTATCAATTTAACCATTTACTAAATAGAATAATTATAAGAAAATTGAATACTTTCATTTCATAAAATTCGAGGTCTCACAACACTTTTTTTATAGATATAAAAATTTGGATTTTGCCAAACACCCATCTTCTTGAATATTTGTTCTTCCTTGGTGGATCACCTCTAGAGGCCAAACACTTGGGTGGCTAACGTTGATAAAAGGAATGAATCAAACCCGGTAAATTCAAGTTGAACATGAAAAAGAATTGGAGGTGAACTCGTACCTGAGGAAGCTAGTTTCTACAAGGGTATGAATCTCATCTCCATCTCTTTTTTATTGATTGATAATTATGTACAAAGTATGATCATGATGATGGTTTGTATAAAAAAATTTAAATTCCGTTTTATCGCTCTTCCGCTACGTTTATGTGATTTGATTTGATTATATAATCACGCTATATACAAACCTAACAATGGTATCAGAGCCTAACTTTGTGCTAATTATCGATCTTGATGATTCCATGTATAAATGGTATGCGATTGGATCGAATTTTCTTGGCGAAGAAAAATTTTCTAGATCTACTACGCTGCGCGACCGCCGCTTCCCAGTTCATTCTAGGCACGACTGCGCCCGTCCCCATTGTTCGTTTTTTTGGCCTTGCAACGAGGTCGCGCCACGTCCCAGTTCATTCAGGCGCGACCGCGCCACACCTCAAGAGTTGAATTTTTTTTTTTTTATTTATAAAATGTTTATTTTGAATTGAAATATGATTAAAAATAAAAGTTTTATATTAACTTGGAATTGGATTCCACGTTAACTAGAATAAAGGAGTTTATTAGGATTTGGAATAGGATTTCATATTTTTTTAGAATAAAGGAGTTTATTCACATATGGAATAGGATTCCGTGTTTTCTAAAAAAATAAAGATGTTTATTTTGATAAGGAATATGATTAAACATTTTTTTCCCAGTAGTTTTAAGTTAAAAATAAAGGAGTTTATTTTGTACTTAAAATTTGATTATGTGTTAATTAATGATTTGGAAATTGATTAAAAATAAAGTAGTTTCTCTTTATTCAAAAATGGATAAAATAAAATAAATAAGTTTATTATGATTTAATTTTTGATTAAAATAAAGGAGTTTATTTTATTTCAAAACTTGATTTCTAATAAATTTCAAATTGCCCATTAAATTGATATCGATATATGGAATGGATTTATTATTCATGAGATGAATATTATTTATTGATGAATATGATGATATATATGATAATAAATGAGATTGATTATGGACTATTGACCAATATGATTGGATTTTATTTTAGTTGGATGCATGAATGTATGTGTTTTATTAAATAAGGTCTGCGTACCTCGTCTTCCCTAGTTTTCTTTATGTAAATTCTATCTTCCTCCTATGTACTTCCTCTTGACTGCTGATCAATGTTTCTATTTAATATAAATAGTTTATGTAATATGATTAGTTAGAATTATGTTGAAAAATTAGAGACAAAGGAGTAAGGAGTGCTTGAAGACCCATTTGTAATAGAGCCCGAGTTTAAATGTAATAGTTATATTTAAATTTAATTCTTTCACCCTAAGTTTGACCTTTTGGTTCACTTGGTGGCTCTAGTGAACCAAACTAGAATAAAGTCCATAATCAATTCAGGTATAATATAGTATTCCATATGTGCATGCTTATACTATATATTTATGTGCATGAGCGCTAAATAAGATGAAACATATAATAACAAACTGATAAGTAGGTTTTATACCTATGTATTGGCTATCAACTTGCTAGAATTATGGCTTAATCTCAAGTATTTTAGTGGCATTTTATGTTTTTTTTATCTTTGTTTTATAGGTTGCATTAAGGAAACTCAAATGGCAAGCAATGGCATGGATTTGGCAAGATGGTGAGCATGTGGTGAACTAAATATGGAGCATAACATGAGGATGTGAAATGACCTCTATTCAATGGGAATTGAAGGCAAATAAAGGGCTAAGGCAGTAGCAAAGGGACAACAATTTACCAACAAGTAGAAGGCAGAAATACAGCATAGCGCGGCCACGCCATCATGAAGAGCAAAAGTGGCACGCCCGCTCCAGGATGAGACCGGCCTGCAGATCAGCGTGCCCGTGCCCCAAAAGGCTTACGGGGTGGTGCGGCCGCGCCAGTCAAAATTCTTCACAGATTGACTTTTCACTTAAAATTTGTTGTAGCGTATTTTCCTAAAAAGGGTGTATTTGCATGTTACGAGATATTCATTCAATCGTTTTTATTTTCCATTTCTAGGGTTTTGAAGAGCTAGAGAGAGTTCTTAGCTATAGTTTACTATTTTGGCTTCTCTCTTTGGTTCTTAGTAGATTTTGATTATCAGGGTTTCAACTTGGTTTGATTGTGGATTTGAACTGAGCTTGGAGGTTTACTTTGGATAGAGATTTATTAGATTTGCAATTTCCTATTCTCTAAACTCTCTTTGCCTTCATTGTATTATCTCAATGCTTGGATCAAATACCATAATGGTTATTGATTCAGAGATGAACTAATCACCATTATGGGATTCTAATGGAGCTTATTGCTTAATTCAGATCTATATGCCTCTTTGTTGCACTTGAATGATTATATATGGATTGCCTAGCATGGTTGTGTATATTGTTTAGATGCTTGATCACCATCTACCTTATTAATTTGTATGGAATTGAAAGCGGAAGTACAAATTCAGAATTGGCCATGTTAGCATATGTTCATGAAATTTTTATGTGATAGATTTTGTGATTCGTAATCCAGATAGACATATACCGGCTTACCATGTGTAGTCAATTGAGAGAGCTTGCGCTTAAATTGATATTACTAAGTCACATAAACATATAGTGAGTTAGGTAATATTGATGTTCATATGAATTCTATCTCTTTTGTGGATTTCATATGATATGGGCATGGTATATCGAAAGATAGCCATGTTTCACCTTCCTGCTCTCGATTAGAAATCCGAAGTAATTAATTAGGCTTAACAAGAGGTGTATAATCTGGATGATGCATTAAGTGACATTAGGATCCCATATCTTCCCAATTTGAATCAATCGCTTGTTAATTAGTTATTTTTAGTTAATAATCATTCTAGTTAGTAATTCACATTTTATCTACTCGTTTAACAGCCAGAAATAGCTATAAAGTTGTTGCATGATAGATTAGAGATAATTGATTTTCTCCGTGGGAACCATACTTGACTTATCATATATTACTTGTTGACTGTGTATACTTGTATGTGTGTGTCTGTTTTGTTAACACCGAAATAAGCCAACAAGTTTTTGGCACCGTTACCGAGGATAAGTGATTATATTTATTACTTTCAACATCAACTTAAGTTAAATTTGTCTGACTTAAACAATTCACATCTTATCTCATTTCTATTTTATCTTTCTTTTGGTTTCAGGTACTCTTGATTAGTTTATGCAAACTCGATCTCAGAATTCTACTTTGGTGCCTAGACAAGATAAGATCAACGGGAGAGATTGGGGATTGAAAACCATTGCTGCTAATACACATGAGGAAACTGAAATACAGGCACAAATGGCAGAAGAACACAGAGCGTTGAGAGATTATTCTATGCCAAACATTAATGAGCTACAATCAAGCATAGTCGGGCCAGCAATAGTCATGAACACCTTTGAGATTAAGCCTTGAACAATCCAGAAGGTACATAATACAGTTCAGTTTGGAGGTGCGGCTACTGATGATCCTAACGATCATCTTCTGAGTTTTATTGAAATTTGCAACACATTCAAGTACAACGGTGTGTTGGATGATGCAATGCGGCTCAGACTATTTCCTTTCACCTTGAGGGACAAGGCAAGGAGTTGGTTGCATTCGCTACCACCGGGTTCCGTGACTACTTGGGAGGACTTAGCCCAGAAGTTTCTAGCCAAATTCTTCCCTATGGCTAAAACAGCGAAGATGAGGAGTGCTCTATCTCAGTTTGAGCAACAACAAGGAAAATCGGTGTATGAGGCCTGGGAACGATATAAGGAGATGCTAAGAAAATGTCCTCACCACAGGATGCCAGATTGGATGGTGATCAATACCTTCTATAATGGTTTGGGATGGCAATCTAGGCCAATCATTAATGCCGCTGCAAGAGGAGTTTTGTGGACTAAGAGTTATGAGGAAGCCTATGAATTGATTGAGACCATGGCGAAAAATGACTTCTAGAATTCGACAGCTTGAATGCCTCAACTAAGAGTTGCTGGGGTATTGGAAGTGGATGCCATCACGGCACTATCAGCTCAAATGGCGGCGATGACGAAGAAACTCCATGGCTAAAAACAAAGTTAAGCAAGTTTACTTCGTCTGTGAGTTATGTGCGAGATCACACCTGACAAAAAAATGTGTTATCACTGCAGAGTCGGTTTAATTCATAGGCAACTACCAAAGGCCATCGAATCAGTTTTAGAATTCATTCCATCCAAGCAACCAAAATCATCCAAATTTCAGCTGGGGTAATAATCAAGGTGCTCAACAACACCAACCTCAAGCTCAACAACACCAACCTCAACAACAAAAATACCAACCAGAACAATCACATCAATAGTATGCCCCTAAATCGTCACATCCTCTTGAATTTCAGCAACAACAACACCAACATCATCTAGCTCCTGCTCCTTAACCGGAAAAGAAATCTGAGATGGAAGAGATGATGTTGAAATATATGGCAAATATAGAAGTGTTGATAAAGATCCAAGCGGTGGCAATTAAAAACTTGGAGAATTAGATGGGCCAAATGGCCAATATGTTGACCAACAGACCGCAAGGAACTCTACCAAGCAATAAAGAAGCAAATCGAAGAAGGGATGGGAAGTAATAATGTCAGGCCATCACATTGAGGTCTCGGGAAGTGACTGCAGGATCGAGCACTGGTTCTACCGCACCCTGGAAGAAGAGAACACAGGAGTGGCGCTACCAATTGTGAGAAAAACCAGATATAGTTTTGAATGAAGGAATTGATGAGGATAATGCAGTAGAGGCATAGAAGCATGATAAAACTGATAAAACTAAGGCAACACCACTAGTTGTTTACCCTCTTGCACCATACCCTCAAAGAATTCAGAAACATAAATTAGAAAAATAGTTCACTAAGTACTTGGAGGTGTTTAAGAAGCTGCAGATCAACATACCTTTCGTAGAAGCTTTGGAACAAATGCCAAGCTATGCGAAGTTTATGAAAGGCATTCTATTAAGGAAGAAGAAGTTAGAGAATTATGAAATAGTTCCCTTAACAGAAGAATGTATTGCAGTATTGCAATGTAAACTACCTCCGAAGCTCAAAGATCCAGGCAATTTTACGATACCTTGCTCCATTGGAAGATTATCTTTCAATAAATGTTTATGTGACTTGGGGGCAAGTATAAATCTGATGCCTCTATTGGTATTCACACAGTTGGGATTATCGTCTCCTAAGCCGACAAACATATCATTGCAGCTTGCCGATAGGTTCATCACATACCCGAGAGGTATCGTAGAAGATGTCTTGGTGAAAGTGGACAAGTTTATCTTCCCTGCCAACTTTATAATTCTAGATTACGAAGAGGATAGAGACATACCGATCATTCTTGGGATACCTTTTCTAGGTACTGGGTAAACACTCATAGATGTACAGAAGGGAGAACTGACAATGAGAGTCTAGGACCAAGAGATCACGTTTAATTTTTTCAAAACTATGAAGTTCCCCACTGACGAATAAGAGTGTTTCCGGGTTTATGTAGTTGACATGGTACTAAATGAAGAGGTTGAACGTTTGATGATCATTGATCCATTAGAGAGTGATCTACTGGGAAAATCTGACATGGAGGATACAGATGTTGTGGAGTATGTACAAATTTTGAACACAGTACCATAGATGAGAAAATTCAAGATTCCCATTGAACCACTCAGACGTACAGGGGAGACATCGGATCGACTTAAGCCTTCTCTTGAGATGCCTCCTAATCTTGACCTTAAACCTCTTTTGAATCATCTAAAGTACGCATTTTTAGGTGAATCTTCAAAGTTGCCTATTATAATTGATGCTGCATTAACATCTTGTCAGGAAAGTAAGTTGCTGCGAGTGCTACAAGAATTCAAATCAGCTATTGGTTGGACCATAGCGGATATCAAGGGGATCAGCCCCTCATTCTGTATGCATAAGATACTTCTTGAGGATGATAGTAAGCCGACAGTGGAATAACATAGGAGATTGAAACCTATAATGAAAGAGGTCGTCAAGAAAGAAATCCTAAAGTGGTTAGATGCCGTAATTATATATCCAATCTCAGACAGCTCATGGGTGAGCCCGGTGCAATGTGTTCCGAAGAAGGGAGGCATGATAGTAGTGTCTAATGAGAATAATGAACTGATACCTACGAGAACGGTCACAGGGTGGAGGGTCTACATGGATTATCGTAGATTGAACAAGGCTATAAGAAAGGATTATTTCCCTTTCCCGTTCATTGACCAAATGTAGGATAGGTTAGCGGGACATGACTACTACTGCCTCTTGGATGGTTATTCGGGGTACAACCAGATAGTTATAGCCCCAGAACATCAGGAGAAGACTACCTTCACGTGCCCATATGGTACTTTTGCATTCAGGAGGATGTCTTTCAGATTATGCAACGCCCCGGCCACATTCCAGAGATGTATGATGGCCATATTTACTGATATGGTTGAGCAAAATGTGGAAGTCTTCATGGATGACTTTTCAGTCTTTGGGGACTCTTTTGACATATGCTTAGAGAATCTGGTTATGGTATTAAAAAGGTGTGTTGAGACCAATTTAGTGTTGAATTGGGAAAAGTACCATTTTATGGTACAGGAAGGAATTATCTTAGGGCACAAAGTTTCAGCGAAAGGATTGGAGATGGAGAGAGAAAAGCTGAAGACTATTGAGAGCTTACCACCACCATCTTCTGTGAAAGGGGTCTGTAGTTTCCTTGGGCATACGGGGTTCTATCGTCGTTTCATAAAGGACTTCTCAAAGATTACCAAGTTGTTATGCAGTTTTGTAGCGTCCCAAATCCGGGTCCTAAATCACCACGAATTTGGTACAATCATTCTATAACTAATTGTGGAAGATATAAACATAAATTGTTTATACAATACACTTTACACATTACCCCAAGGTCGAAAACCTTCACTTAATACATAATTCATTATCCTATCTGACATGCAAAGACTTTATCATACATTATTATTACCAATTAATCTGCACATGCAAACTAAAGCTAGATCTGTCTTTAACCTTTCCTTGTGTTCAACATATTCGCCTTAATCTGTAATGTTTATCATGATATAGCAAGGGTGAGCATGAAGGTTGCCTAGCAAGTTTAAATTTTATTTAAGGATATATCATGATTGAAAGAGTCTGAATAATAAGCTGGCTATAATTCAACAATATAATTGTGAATTAGCACGAACAAACTTTTGACTGAACAAGTATTAAACATGAACAAATATATCTGGACCGAACGGTAATGAAGGTGATCAACCTTTCATACCTGACTTATACATTTAAGATGTACATAGTATAATTCTATAATTGACAATCAACAATGATTAACCATAAGCATATCTGAATGAAACAACTCTAAGTAGAGTTAAGAAAAACTTGTCTGAACCATTGATTACCGCTATGCAATTTATAAGCTTTGTCTGAAGACCTATTATTAATAATATTTATTTCTAAGTTAGAATAATATCATCACAATATTCAGAATAACCTAAAAACATTATCACATACTCCTATCTGTCTATAACACACATAAGACTTAACCTCAAGTCAAACTTTTACAGCCTGAGTCGAGACCAACACAAATCAGACATCCCGACGGTCTAGTCGGATAATTATCGAGTTTAAGTTTAATTAAACTCTGCCTAAACACTTAACAATTATCTTAGATAATTTTATTATCTGTCAATATATTTTTCATAGGCTTGTAATAATTTTTTGATAATTATTACAATTTATCATGATTTTTCAATCATTTATATCGTATTTATATAATATAAATACCATAATATTCCTTTATCATTAATATTTATTTATTATTAAATATTAATGAAAATCATCTTTATAATATTATAATATATTTATAATATCACAAAGTATTTTTAATACTTTAATTTCTCATTTATATGATTTTTAACCTTTAAATCCATTATCTCGATAATTGCTTATTAATATTAAAATATTAATATTTTCATGTTAAAATATCAAAAGTTATATTTTATAACTTAGAATATTTTCTAACCCTTAAATCATTTTTAAATGATTTTTAAAGCATTATTTCTAATTTTCCATAATTTATTTAATATATTTATTAAATAAATTAATCACCATTAATATTAATTTATTAATGAAATTCCTCACAAAATATTAAAAGTCATCAAAAATAACTTCAAATATTTTGTAACACCATAATATATATTTTAAATGATTTTAATGTATTAAAATCATTTTAAAATAATTTATTTAATATTATAATTAAATAAATTAAAGATCTTTTATATTCCAAAAATACTAAATATTTTTTAAATGTACTCAAAATAATTAAAAACTAATTTTCGGACTTTAAAATAATTTTAAGAATTTATTTTATATTTTTAATAATAAAAATCCATTTAACTAATTATTTATTAAAAATAATAATTTGGGAAAATAAACTGTCGCTAAAGGGCCCTATAGCGACAGAACCGTCGCTATAGGTGTTCTTGAGTATGTTCTTCATCAACCCAGATTTTCTTGTCAGACACCAAGGTGCCCACTTTGACCAGTGCTAGATCGTTGATAACAAGGTTTTTGGATTTCCTAAAGTGTTAGCATTGTAGTACTAATGTAATACTACAATCCCAACCATGTTTCATGGCAATCAAATATCATAACAGAAAGATATAGGCCTCACAATTATTGTCAGACACTGTTCTTCAAATTCAGGGTTTTCCAGAAATTGAAGAACAGTCGAGGTGGTACTTTTGAGCCCTTGAATTCTTGATGTATAGGCTTACTTAATGTGTTATAAAGGATCACATATGTAGTGAATATGTCATTGTATGATTCTAGAACATCAGATCAACATAACACCATCCAAATCACAAGATTCAAGCTAGTCAAACTTTATCAGAAATTTCGGCTGATGAAGATCTGGGTTTTCTAGAAAACATTCATGAGCCAGTCGGTCAAGCCTACTTTGACCAAAATTATCTAGGATTCTGTTAAGGATCCGGGCGATCTAAGGACATGTATTTGCAGTTAATATACCAGTCTACAACCTTCAACCAACAACAAGACCAAAAACATAAAACACTGCAAGATCTAAGGTTTACAAATCGTTGTTAGAAATTCTGGGTTTCTGGGTTTTCCCAGATTTCTAGAATCCGTGCTCGGTCAACGCTCTTTGACCGATCATATCTTGCAATATACACATGATCTAAGCTTGATTCAAGTCTTAGATCAAAGCCCTAACAACAAAGAACATATCTATAACATACAATACACCAAACATCAAACACACAGATCTATGAGATCTGACATATGGCTGTCAGACGACTTTTTCCAACTTTTCCAGATTTGATAAATCTTTAAATTTGAGCACTTTGATGTTATGGATCTGGGTTCTAACAACCCAGATCACTAAATGACACCTTCTAACATAACTTTAAACAACAAATCATAACATCTAACACCAGATCATGAGATTTTTATAAAGCTAGGGTTTATACCTTTATGCTTTGATTTCTTAATTCTGACTTTATGATTTTGTTCTTAGCTTGCTATGAACTGATCCTAGCTTTGCATATCACTCCCTCTCACTCTTAAACCCGAAAATATAGAGAGAGAATGAGCTTGACAATAATGAGAAATAAAGTAAGTATTTTCTAACTTTAAATCTCTTATTTCTTGATCCATTGAACCTAATGTTGCTAGGTGTCCTCACAGATCAGATTGGTTAAGATATAAAGCACATGGCTAGGGTTAGGTTTTGGTGAACAACTCAACTAAAGTCAAAACCTACATAACAACTTATTAAAAAATACAAAAAAGGGCAAAATGGTCATTTGCTTTTTATTTTAATGGCATATTTGTCAATTGTCCAAACCCTTAGGGTTTAGGGTTTAACCCTTTAGGTTTTAGCAATTTGATTTCTAAAATTTCCAATTTAGGTTTTAAAAATAGAAATTTAATATTTTCTAAATTGCAATTAAGATTTTATAATTATAATAAGATTTCCTAATCATGAAATTCAATCTTGAAAATTAGGATTATTATTTCCTAATTAAAATTGCTAATTTAGCAATTAGGGTCAAAATTGTACATTAGGGTTTATAACCCCAGAATTGGGGTTTTATATAGAAAAATAATCTTTCTAATTTAGAAACTAAGTTTTCTAATTAGATTAGGGTTTTCTTATAACTTGAAAATTAGGATTAATGTTTCCTAATTAACATTAAAATTATTAAACTAACAATCAGGTTTTCCCTAATTATAAATTAGGGTTTCTAATCCAGAAATTAGGGTTTTCTGAATCAATTAAGGTTATCCCTAATTAGGTTATCATTAATAACATTTAAATCTTATACTAGCATTTGTATTCCCAAACTAGGGTTTTTAATTTTTGAATTAGGGTTTCAGAACCGATTTCTAGGGTTTCTTAACAGTCATTAGGGTTTTCTAACTGAACGTCGATATTCAACAATAAAATTAGGGTTTGACACTGATAAAATTTATCTGGTCAACCCTTGACCCTTAACTACATTCGGTACACATACATAACTATATTCACATAACATATTCATATATACACTTAATCCTGAATAATTCACCTAAATCCTTCACAGAATTTTAAAATCCTCAAAATTCCTTCGCAAAAATATCAAACGCATACACTTATTTTCTGTCTAGGTTTATTATTTGACCTTAACTCCATAATTTAAGATTTTAATAATTTGTCTAATTTCTCGGGTTGTCACATTCACCCCTTCTTCTAAGAATTTCGTCCCCGAAACTCACCTTACTCCTTACACCATACTGCTTACAACATTCATACACATCGTTACATGCTACCCAATACACCACTCACAAGAGTAAAAAAATTTCAAATTGTGCTGAGGAGTCATATAGACTATTTGTCTGTCATTTTCGCAAAGGTTTTATGGAAATTCATCCGCAAACCGTCATAGAGGGTAGTTAGCCCGATATGCCCTGTACTGGCCAAGTATTGGTTTTATTTGTTTCTCGTCACTGCCATAGGCACAAAATTTTTCCTTAGTCTTATTGGATTCCGCACCAAAACAATTTGGTTCGGGAAATTTCTTTCAATGAACACTTAGAGTTTTCATAAACATCAGTCTAGCTGAATCGAATAGCATAGACTCTTATCAATAATTCAATTCAATCGAATTATTTAGGTGTAGGCAAACCCCGTTGGCAAATTAAATTTTTTGAAAATATTTTTGAGAATGACGTTATGATGCCGTACTGTATTAACAGTCCTTTTGAGGATGTCGTCATTGTATGACTTTGTCATAACACATGATACAATAGTGGAATAACGATTTTAGATCAAAGTCGTGACGCCCCCAAAATAGGTCCAATCCATCCAACCTATTCTGAGTCGCCAAATACATGGTACAGAAAATAACTACAACTTTATTACTACAATTGTCGTGTAAAATACAACAACACATATACTGTGAGTTTTAATACCAACTGTTACTCATGTCCCAACTATGGACAACACCTCACAGTGATACCTTATATAAAGGTACAATCTAGAACTGTTTTAGAAATTAAAATCTTTGGGAAGTGCTCAAGGAAACCTTCATACATAGGAGGCCATGAATCTAAGTTATGATAGATATCATATGTCCAGAGAATTATCCTTGGTTGATCCAATAGACCCCAAAGAAAAACGAGAAGATTACTATCATGTTTCTTCCAATGGTGAGTCTTCTCTTGACATATAACTATCACCACCGTCTGCGGTTGAACATTATGTTTCAACCCAACTCCAAGATCATATAGGTAGTGTTCGTAGATATACTCAGCAAGTGGATGTGCACAACCCTTTTTTATGATAACACGAGATTGTATGTCATTAGACATCTTGTATGATAGTGGCAAAACACCCTTCCAAAGTTGGGTTCACCTCACCCTATTGTTGTTCACCAAAATCAATTATTAAATGATGTATAATATACGACACACACATCTTAGGTCCTCAATACAATTATATATTGTATGTCATGCCATTTTATAATGTGTTGAGAAACTTTGACAGTCTCGGACCACCACACTATTCCCCTGTTATCCCCGCTTGACCCAACTACACTCTAATTACCTGAAAGGAATTATGAAGCAAAAGGTTGAGCACAAGTAGCCCAGTAAAGAATATCATAACTAAAGATAATTAAATTATTAATAGCCTTCATTAGTAATAATCAGAGTTTTAGAATATATGGTAGATGATAAAACTTCTCAACCATAGTTACATCGGAACGAGCAATCCATTAGAAGAGTCAAATAGACCATAAAGTCTATTATCTTCTCCACATTAAAAGTCCACCAATAATGTTTTATCCCTGTAACATCAATCAACAATTCCTTTCCACAATCATATTAATAACTCATAATCATAACTATGATTCTAATTTTCCTCTTCTCAACCAAGACGAAGATAATTTTCATCACCTGTCTTTACCTGAAAACATCAAAGATCATGTTTATACCAAATCACAGTTCCTGTTCATAATCATACTAATAGGTTCATCTTTGCACTACGGCCCAAAGATACTCATCAACAGTTCATCTTTGCACTACAGGCCAAAGATATTCAACAACAGGTCATCTTTGCACTACGGGCCAAAGATATTAAACAACAGGTCATCTTTGCACTACAGGCCAAAGATATTCAACAACAGGTCATCCTTGCACTACGGGCCAAAGATATTCATCAATAATTCATCTTTACACTACAGGCCAAAGATATTAATATCTCAAAGAAATACATAATTATTTCAGAATTTATATAAACCATAATTATAACCATGTTGATTAATTCACCTTTGCACTTAAGCTAAAAATATTCAATTGTAAATTCAATGGTCATGATCATACCAGTCAACGATTCAACTTTGCACTACTGGCCAAAGAGAACCCATAGTCACGATCATACCAATAATCTACCCATCTTTACACTCAAGTCAAAGAGAAATTTCTTCACCAGGATTATAAAAATGTTATATATGATAATAAAAACAATATTATCAAAACATGAATTTTATTTCAAGAGTAAGATTCATATATCAACGATAATTTGGCCAGAAAGAGAAACCAATTTTATCGTGAATAGTACCTCATATTCGTACATAGTACCGTATACGTAAATAGTATCGTATACATAAATAGTGTCGTATATGTGAATAGTAACCCCGACACAAAAAGATAAAGTTTCACAATAAAATTCATATCAATATTTATAACACCTTAATCCAAATGTTATAAATCACTTAATAATCTCATAATCTAATATTATTAATATTACCAAAATATTTTAATCATTTCTTAAACTTATAAATAATTTATTTTAATTATTTACACTTTACTAATTAATGCATTTAATCATACTAAAATGCCAAACTCATAAAATTTCATCACCAATAACCAAAACCCTCATAAACAAATCTGCATATACCTTATATAGGATTCACAAGCCATAAAATCCTATTTTCCAATTTTGTTACTTCACATAACATATTTAATTCATTTACTCATAACTAGTCCATTTTCATAAAAAATACAAAATCAGTCCCAAAAATATTTCTTTTCTGGGATTTAGCAAAATATAGTCCCATATTGAACATATATTTTTCTCGGAATTTTTAAAATTCATTTACTATTTTTCATATGGCCAAAACTGCCGAATATTTAGACATTTATCATAAATTGTACTTTTGTCCAACAATTCCGAAATTTACAGGATATACTGATATTATATAGATGTACTCCCAATAAAAATTTCACCAATTTTGGAGTTAACCACAAGGAGTTATAAGGGTTTACTTTTAAAATAGTCTTTTCTCATAAATTTCATAACTCATAATCTATACATCCAAAAATTGCCATTTTTGGACACAATCAAAGAAACTCATCAAATTATCATTTCAAATTTTTCCAGAATTTTTGAAGGTTCAGAAAAATTTTGAAATTAAAAAACATAATAACCCTTAAAATCTCTTACCTCAAAAGAGCAGTATTTCTGACCGGAATGTAATGCCGAAGGAACCTTGCACTGAATAGTACTCTCAAAGTATCTAAATACTCACAAAAATACGCTCGATAATATAGAGAGAGAAAGAGAGAAAGCTTATGTTTCTGGTGTGATTTTTAATTCTAACTTAGCCCTCTATTTATAGGAAATATTAGCATGCCGAAGCAGACTTGACCTGCTACCTGATGGCTTTATCTGCTACTATTGCCACCCACCACATTTGAATCAGAATTCAGCACATTTCTTCACCAACTATAGGTGGGGCCCACTCAATTCTCAAATTTTCTACCAAAATCAATTATAACCCTAATTTTCGAATTAGTCACCTTTTAAAATTCATAACAATTTATACGTTCATTTTTAACGGTTCAAAATTTGTGGACATATACTCAACTTATATATGTATAACATATCAAAAAATCACAACGATCCAACGGTCGGATTAAAATTATAACTCACATAATATATCGTAAAAAATATCGATTTGATTTTAATACCTCCATTCAGAATAAAAATACTAATAAAACACCTCAACATTAATTCCTTCATTTATAACCACATAAATAAATCCATCATTTATATCCGCATTAAATAAATATTTACTTATCATATAAATTAATAATTTATTATTCACAAATAATATTACAGAATCACAATTATGACAACCAGGTGGTTCCCTAGAAAGAGGGGGCTTTCCGATAAGGATTTCTCCTTACTGGCGCGCAATTAGATGACCAAACCTCTCCTTGACAGAACTTTCTAGACATTACCAATAATGCTATCTAATAATTATCCAAATAATATAAATTATTGATCTTATAATGGGAATACTGTGCAGTGATAATTATTGAAACAATAATAATATAAAATATCAACGCAGCAATTATTGAATCAATAAAATAGAATATTGAAAAGTAATTACTATAACAATTATTGAGTAGTGCCTTCTTACGTAAGAATCAATAATTCAAAATACATCGTGCAATACTGGTAATGCTCTTTGTGCAACCACGCCAGACATCGTATTTGAACCACTAGGTATTCCAACAGTGTTAACGGTAACAACTACGTCATTATTTATAAAAACTCAAACTTGTCGTTTTCTTCATCCGACAGTTATTCTGTTATGGGGACCACAAATGGCTGCGCCGTCGTACGAATATTCTCCGACAGCAAGAATATTCCACGACCAAACGAATATTCCCCGATAACAATGAGTATTTTATAACCACTTGCGTATTTTAAAAATTTTATATATATCACCCTTAACTTTACTATTTATCAATTTAACCATTTACTGAATAGAAAAATTGAATACTTTTATTTCATAAAATTCGGGGTCTTACAAAAGTCACACTAAGTATTCCTGTATTTACAACTCCATCACCTTTTTATCATCTCTACACCAAGTTACATGGTACATAAGTGATAAATAAAAATATATTTTGATATTTCAAATCATTTGCGTCTAGCCAAAATAAGTAGCATAGACTGTACTTTAAACCGTTCCAAAAATTTTTACGAGTCTACATTTTTTTTTCAAAAGCACATAGTGCGTATTTAGCTTGATGTCAAAATTTTGAAGTCTAGCATAGCTAGGTGTTTTGGAAAACTTATGTCTCCACTAATAATCATTTGCTTAAACAGTCTTATTTTCCTTAATACTCCATTCACACAAGAGTATTCCCAGTTCGTCAAACCACACTTATGAGTTCATAAACTTACCACAATCATACGAGTTTAAGAACTTACCCTAGTCAGACCTTTGGCATCCATTCGCTGAGGGGTTCATAAACATTTCATATAACTATGAGTCAAGAATGTCACATAAGTATGAGTTTTAAGAACTCATACTTAACCTTATATCCTCTACCTATAACCTATCTATTTGTTATACACACGAGAAATGAATCACCCTCTTAACATGCATATAGAAAATAGCGCGGCACAAATATTTTAATGATTATCAGTGCCATAAACTAAGTGGTTTTTACACCAAGTACAATTCCCCGCCCATACAAGGAATCATACAACTCAGCTACCGATATGAGTCCTCAATTGAAATCCCCATCTAGTCTTAACTCCCTTCTCAATACGAATTTCATTCAACTCATATTCATAATCCTTTCCTGAATCTGTACCAATTTGTGGTACCATTGATATACAACAATCTTTGCTGTAAACTTTCCAATCAGTATATTGATTCTTATCCCTGTTATAACCTTATCAGATCATGGAGTGATCTCATCGTATATATTACGATTCATTTCTATACTATGATCGTGTTTTTTACGATCTCTTATCCCTGTACTTTTATTCTTTTAGACTCGATCTATTCATCACTATTGTTCACCTTTATTATCAGAGTTAGGGAACTCTGTGTCTTATAACTCGTCGAGATTCATCTTTGAATCTTACCGACCAACTAACTCTATATGAGTTAGATCTTACCCTAATCACTGCGGTTATTAGTCTCAGGTATTCCTACCTAAGGTTCAAAACCTACAGCTTTGATATCAACTGTAGCATCCCAAATCCGGGTCCTAAATCACCACAGATCTGGTACAATCATTCTATAACTAATTGCGAAAGATATAAACATAAATTGTTTATACAATACACTTTACACATTACCCCAAGGTCGAAAACCTTCACTGAACACACAATTCATTATCCTATCTGACATACAAAGACTTTATCATACATTATTATTACCAATCTATTTGCACATGTAACTAAAGCTGGAACTGTCTTTAACCTTTCCGTGTGTCCGACGTATTCTCCTTAATATGCAATGTTTATCATGATATAGCATGGATGAGCATGAAGGTTGCCCAACAAGTTTAAATTTTATTTAAGGTTATATCATGATTTAAAGAGTCTGAATAATAAGCTGGCTATAATTTAACAATATAATTGTGAATTAGGACGAACAAACTTTTGACTGAACAAGTATTAAACATGAACAAATATATCTGGACTGAACGATAATGAAGGTGATCAGCCTTTCATACATGACTTATACATGCAAGATGTACATAGTACAATTTTACAATTCTTAGACATGGAAATCAGCAATGATTAACCATAAGCATATCTGAATGAAACAACTCTAAGTAGAGTTAAGAAAAACTTGCCTGAACTGTTGATTACCGCTATGCAATTTATAAGCTTTGCCTGAAGACCTATTATTAATAATATTTATTTCTAAGTTAGAATAATATCATCACAATATTCAGAATAACCGAAACACATTATCACATACTCCTATCTGTCTATAATACACATAAGACTTAACCTCAAGTCAAACTTTTACAACCTAAGTCGAGACCAACACAAATCAGACATCCCGACGGTCTAGTCGGACAATTATCGAGTTTAAGTTCAATTAAACTCTGCATAAACACTTAAGAATTATCTTAGATAATTTTATTATCAGTCAATATATTTTTCATAGGCTTATAATAATTTTTAGATAATTATTACCATTTATCATGATTTTTTAATCATTTATATCGTATTTATATGATATAAATACCAAAATATTCCTTAATATTAATATTTATTTATTATTAAATATTAATGAAAATCATAACATAATATTATAATATATTTATAATATCACAAAGTATTTTAATACTTTAATTTCTCATTTATATGATTTTTAAACCTTTAAATCCATTATCGATAATTGCTTATTAATATTAAAATATTAATATTTTCATGTTAAAATATCAAAAGTTATATTTTATACCTTAGATTATTTTCTAACCCTTAAATCATTTTTAAATGATTTTTAAAGCATTATTTCTAATTTTCCATAATTTATTTAATATATTTATTAAATAAATTAATCACCATTAATATTAATTTATTAATGAAATCCCTCAAAAAATATTAAAAGTCATCAAAAATAACTTAAAATATTTTTGTAACACCATAATATATTTTTAAATGATTTTTAATGTAATAAAATAATTTTAAATAATTTATTTAATATTATAATTAAATAAATTAATTACCTTTTATATTCAAAAATACTAAATATTTTAGAAATATACTCAAAATAATTAAAAACCAATTTTCAGACTTTAAAATATTTTTTAGGAATTTATTTTGTATTTTTAATATTAAAAATCCATTTAATACTAATTATTTATTAAAAATAATAATTTTGTAAAATAAACTATTGCTAAAGGGCCCTATAGCGACAGAACCGTCACTATAGGTGTTCTTGGAGTTCTTGAGCATGTTCTTCATCAACCCATATTTTCTTGTCAGACACCAAGGTGCCCACTTTGACCAGTGCTAGATCGTTGATAACAAGGTTTTTGGATTTCCTAAAGTGTTAGCATTGTAGTACTAATGTAATACTACAATCCCAACCAAGTTTCATGGCAATTCTACATCATAATAGAAAGATATAGGCCCCACAATTCTTGATATACACTGTTCTTTAATTTCTAGGTTTTCCAGAAATTGAAGAACAGTCGAGGTGGTACTTTTGAGCCCTTGAATTCTTGATGTACAGGCTTACTTAATATGTTATAAAGGTTCACATATGTAGTGGATATGTCAGTGTATGATTCTAGAACATCAGATCAACATAACAACATCCAAATCACAAGATTCAAGCTAGTCAAACTTTGTCAAAAATTTCGGTTGAAGAAGATCTGGGTTTTCAAGAAAACATTCACGAGCCAGTCAGTAAAGCCTACTTTGACCAGAATTATCTAGGATTCTGTTAAGGATCTGGGCGATCTAAGGACATGTATTTGCAGTTAATATACCAGTCTACAACCTTCAACCAACAACAAGACCAAAAACATAAATCACTGCAAGATCTAAGGTCTACAAATCGTTGTCAGAAATTCTGGGTTTCTAGGTTTGCCAAGATTTCCAGAATCCGTGCTCGATCAACGCTCTTTGACCGATCATATCTTGCAATATACACATGATCTAAGCTTGATTCAAGTCTTAGATCAAAGCCCTAACAACAAAGAACAAATCTATAACATAAAATACACCAAACATCAAACACGCACAGATCTATGAGGTCTGACATATGGCTGTCAGACGACTTTTTCCAACTTTTCCAGATTTGACAAATCTTTAAATTCGAGCACTTTGATGTTATGGATCTTGGTTCTAACAACCCAGATCACTAAATGACACCTTCTAACATAACTTTAAACAACAAATCATAATATCTAACACATGAGATTTTTATAAAGCTAGGGTTTATACCTTTATGCTTTGATTTCTTGATTCTGACTTTTTGATTTTGTTCTTAGCTTGCTATGAACTGATCCTAGCTTTGCATATCACTACCTCTCACTCTTAAACCCGAAAATATAGAGAGAGAATGAGCTTGACAATAATTAAAAATAAAGTAAGTATTTTCTTACTTTAAATCTCTTATTTCTTGATCCATTGAACCTAATATTGTCAGGTGTCCTCACAGATCAGATTGGCTGAGATATAAAGCACATGGCTAGGGTTAGGTTTTGGTTAACAACTCTCCAAAAGTCAAAACCTACATACCACCTTATTAAAAAAATACATAAAGGGCAAAATGGTCATTTACTTTTTATTTTAATGTCATATTTGTCAATTGTCCAAACCCTTAGGGTTTAGGGTTTAACCCTTTAGGTTTTAGCAATTTGATTTCTAAAATTTCCAATTAGGATTAATGTTTCCTAATTAACATTAAAATTATTAAACTAACAATCAAGTTTTCCCTAATTATAAATTAGGGTTTCTAATCCAGAAATTAGGGTTTTCTGAATCAATTAAGGTTATCCCTAATTAGGTTATCATTAATAACATTTAAATCTTATACTAGCATTTGTATCCCCAAACTAGGGTTTTTAATTTCTAAATTAGGGTTTTGAATTCCCAAAACTGAAATTAGAGTTTCAGAACCGGTTTCTAGGGTTTCTTAATAGTCATTAGGGTTTTCTAACTGAACATCGATATTCAACAATAAAATTAGGGTTTGACACTGATAAAATTTATCTGGTCAACCCCTGACCCTTAACTACATTCGGTACACATACATAACCATATTCACAGAACATATTCACATATAAGATTTTTATGTCATTTAATATGCCAGTAAGACCCTGACGGATGCCCAACTGAATTACAGTACCACAGAGAAGGAGCTTCTAGCGGTGGTATATGTATTTGATAAATTTTGTTCTTATCTGGTTGGCACAAGAGTAGTCGAATACACCGATCATGCTGCAATCCGATACCTAATTTCTAAGAAAGATGCAAAGCCCCATTAGACAATATCCACTCTCAGAATAAGTCCTCATTACAATTATTATCAAACTATTTCATAGAATAGTGAGGACTACTAATGCTATCATTTGGACCGTCACTGCTTTCCCGACTAGTCCTCGCTACGTTCTCATTTTCAAGAGAACAATGAAAGCAAAAAGGGTGAGCTCAACTAGCCCGAGAAAAAATAATATGACTAAGATAATGCGAGAAAAAATTATCGTTAGCCTTCACAGTGTAAACCGATAAAATATAACAAACATCAAGTTTAAGCTGCATGAAGAACAAGCAATCCATTAAAAGAGTCAAGTAGAGAATAAAATCTACTATCTTTTATGACTTAAAAAGGTTTTTCATCACTTTTATCATTTGAGACTCGATTTTAATAATTAATCCACATCATCCCCAGACTACGACCGAGGATATTCATTAGTATCACGACCATAAATTATCCATACTACGGGCCAAGGATATTCGTGTATTCATCAATGGTCATGATCATGCCAACAATCATCCATCAATTCACTCACGGGCCAATGAGGACTTTTACCACATCATTTGTAATATTACGGTCATGATTATCGGAATTAATCCTCGGTCATAATCATACCAAGTCCATCTATGCACTAGTGCCACAGATGACTTTCAACATAATATAAACATGAGGATGATGACAATGATATAAGAATTCAATAAAACAAGTTCAAGAATTAATTTATCCAGGAACTAATAACATCCAAATTGTCAACACGATACTTCTTTGTAGAGTAAAATTCAAGAATGCTCAGAAGAATATTTTCATGAAAAGATACTGGATAAAACGCAAATATTAAGGATATTCCACTAATTTCATGGAGTATAGAAGTCAAAACTTTAACCAATTTGAGTATAATAAAGAATGGAATAACAAAAGAAATCACCGGGCATGCGATAGATCGCCTTGCAGACGAGTTATTCCAGCAGAATAATAAATAACGGAACCGGTCATGCATAAGCGCTTATGCACGGGATATTCCAGCGAGAATAATAAATAACGGAACCGGTCGGGAGAAATTACTTGCCGATAGGATGTTCCAACAAAATAATAAATAACGGAACCAGGTCATACGTAAATGCACAGACAGGATGTTCCAACTGAATAATAAAGAATGGAATAACAAAAAAAATTCACCATGTATGCGGTATTTCGCATAGACAGGTTATTCCAACATAATAATAAAGAATGGAATAACAGAAGAATTTCACCAAGTATAGGGTAGACCGCATATATAGGTTATTCCAACAGAATAAAAAAAATGGAATAACAGAAGTTCTCTTCATGAATACGAAAGAAATAATACCCCTTACTGTAAAAGAAGAGTATTCCGACTGGTAGGGCGAGGATATTTTTTAAGAAAATTTGCACTACGCTCAAAGCTTCTTAAAACTCTAAAGAAATACGCTCAAGATTATAGAAGAGAATTCTCTGAATTTCTAGTGTGATTTCAATTCTAACTAAGCATCCTATTTATAGGGAAATGAAAAGGATACTATGTAATAAAATATAATATATTCTATATATATATATATATATATATATATATATTTATTTATATATTTTATTTAAAATCTAATAAAACAAATAACTTTATAAAAGTATTACATTTTATATAAAAAAGATTTTACTATGCAAAATACTATGCATACATTTCTACTTAATACTATGCATAATAAAATATAATATATTCTATTTATAGTCTAATAAAACAAATAACTTTATAAAATTATTCTATTTTATATAAAAAAAAATTTACTATGCAAAACACTATGTATAATAGAATATAATATATTCTATTTATAGTCTAATAAAACAAATAACTTTATAAAAGTATTACATTTTATATAAAAAACTTTTACATTTTATTACAATAATAATACTAATAAAACAAAATTTATATATATATATATATATATATATATATATATATATATAAACATCCGTGACTTCATAAAAAGACAACTCAATATATTTAACAACATTTATCATCATTATTATAATTCACAATATTAATCGACATTAGTCGTTTCGAGGAAAGAGGGGCTTTCAATAAGGTTTTTCTCCTATTGGCGCATGCAATTAGGTGACCAAACCTCTCCTTGGCAGAACTTCTAGACATCGTTAATATTGCAAATAATAATATTAATAACTCTGTCATCTCAATTATTGATTTAATAATATATAAAATATCAACAATAATTGAATCAAATAACGTGAGATACTATGCAACAATTACTGAAGCAATAATTGAACAAAACTGAGTGACTTCTCACGTAAGCATCAATAGTCAATCTGGTAATGCTACTATGGAACCACGCAGATTTCTGTACTTTTAACACCGGGTGTTTCAACGAGTTAACGATAAAACTTCCATAGTTATTTTCATAAAATATTTTTGTTGTTTTCTCAATCCGACAATAATTCTGTTGTGGGGTCCACCAATGATTGTGTCGTCGTACGAATATTCCTTGTTAAAACGAATATTCCTCGACCAATCGAATATTATATAACAACTTGCGTACTTTGCAAAATTTATAAATATTACCCACAACTATAACATTATATCAAATTAATTCCATAATATTTAAAAATGATATTTATAGAAAAATCATCTTTATTAAAAAAAAGTTGGGATCTTACAACCTCCCCTTCTTATGAAATTTCGCCCTCGAAATTAGGGTACATACCTGGTATGTCGAAGAGATAAGGATACCTTGATTTCATTTCAGATTCTAACTCCCAGGTCATTTCCTCAACATCGTGGTTTCTCCACAAAACTTTGACTTGAGGTATTACCTTGGAGCGTAGAATATGTTCTTTCTTATCCAAGATTTGAACATGAACCTCTTCATACGTTAAATCTTCCGCTATTTCGTCTGGTTCTAACTCAATAATGTGGTTCGGGTCTTCCACATATTTATGTAATATGGATATATGAAAAATGTTATGAGCACGAGACATACTTGGCAGTAAAGCGAGTCTATACGCCACTGTTCCTACTCGATCGAGGATTAGAAATGGGCCAATGAATTGAAGATTGAGCTTTTATTTCTTTCCAAATCTCGTAACTCCTTTCCATGGAGCAACACGTAACAACACATGATCTCCAATATCGATTTCCACGTCCTTTCGATGAAGATCAACATAACTCTTTTGTCGATCTTGTGAAGTTTTTATACGTTGCCGGATCGTTTGTATCTTTTCCGTAGTCATATGTACTAACTCCGGTCCCAACAACGTTACTTCACCCACCTCATCCCAGCATACTGGAGAACGACACTTTCTTCCATACAACGCTTCGAATGGAGCCATGTCAATACTTGCTTGATAACTGTTATTGTAGGAAAACTCCACCAATGGTAAGAACTTGTCCCAACTTCCCTTGAAGTCAAGGACACAAAGTCTTAATAAATCTTCAAGAGTTTGAATAGTCCTCTTTGATTGTCCGTCCATCTGAGGATGATATGCCGAACTAAATCGTAAATCCATGCCCATAGCTTTTTGCAAACTAACCCAAAATCGTGAAGTAAATCTTGAGTCTCGATCAGAAACTATGGATACTGGCATACCATGCAATCTTACAACCTCGTTTATGTACATACGAGCAAGACGTTCAAGTGTATAAGTTTCTCGTATAGGTAAGAAATGAAAGCGGACTTGGTCAATCTATCAACAATGACCCAAATTGCATCTATGCCTTGAGAAACCTTGGGAAGACCGATGCTTGAAATCCATGGTAATGTGCTCCCACTTCCATTCTAGAATTTCAAGTGGTTTGCAATGGACCTTTTGGTACTTGATGCTTTTCCTTGACTTCGTTGATAAGTTAAACACCTTGAGATAAAGCAAGCGCTATCTCTCTCTTCATATTGCCCCACTAAAATGTATGTGAAGATCATGATACATTTTGGTACTCCCGAGATGGATTGCAAAAGCGTGTGTTATCGCCTCCATCATGATTTTATACTTTAACTTCGGGATCGTTAGGAACACAAAGTCTGGAGTTGACTCGAAGTATTCCTTCTTCATCGATTCTTGATTCTGGCATAACACCTTCTTATACTTTCTTCCTCATACGCATCAGCTCCAGGTCTGTAGCTTGAGTAGCTTTAACTTTATCGATTAAAGTCGGTTCTACTCGTATATTCGCCATCATCACGTGAGTTCGTATATTCGCACTTGTAAATGCATAAGATCTTATACTCAACGCGTCAACTACCACATTCGCTTTTCCCACGATGGTATTGCATGGTATTATCGTAATCTTCAATAGCTCGAGTCAACGTCTTCAGCGTATAATACGTTTATTTTGGGTGAAGAAATATTTGAGGGTTTTAGAACTGGGTTTTGTACTGGGGTCAATACAAAATTCAATTTTACGTTCTGGGGTAGGCTAAGAAGTCTTCAGGGAATACGTCAGGAAATGTATTAACAATAGAAATATCATTCAAAACTGATGTATTTTTGTTTAAATCCGTGACATGAGCTAGGAAAGCTTGACATCCGTTTTTCAATAAATTAATAGATTTATGGCTTGAGATGACAGTGATTGATTTTAATGGTTTGATTGCTTGAATTCGCATAATAGGTTGGTTAGGAATATGAAAGCTAACAACCTTACGAAAATAATCAATTTTTTTTGCATGATGAGTAGTTAACCAATCAATCCCTAGAATTATGTCAAATGCAAGTATTTTCAAAGAGATAAGATCGACAGGTAACGTTAAAGTGTTAATTTGAATCAAACAAGATTTATAAACAGTGGAGGTAATGAAGATTTCTCCCAACAGAGTTTCAACAGATAAATCAAAGTCTAATTTCTCCGGAGTCAAATTTAAACATTGAACGCAAGCAAAAAAGGGTGAGGACTACTAATGCTATCATTTGGACCGTCACTCCATTCCCCGACTAGTCCCTGCTACGTTCTCATTTCCTGAAGAGAACAATAAAAGTAAAAGGGTGAGCTCAACTAGCCCAGTAAGAAATATTATGGCTAAGATAATGCAGAATAAATTATCGTTAGCCTTCACCAGTGTTAAACTGATAAAATATAACAAACATCAAGTTTAACTGCAGCAGAACAAGCAATCCATTAAAAGAGTCAAGTAGAGAATAAAATCTACTATCTTTTATGACTTAAAAAGGTTTTTCATCACTTTTATCGCTGAGACTCAGCTTAATAATTAATCCACATCATCCACAAGACTTTTCGACCAAGGATATTCATTAGTATCACGACCATAAATTATCCATGCACTACGGGCCAAGGATATTCGTGTATTCATCAATGGTCATGATCATGCCAACAACTGTCCATCAATGCACTACGGGCCAATGAGGACTTTTACCACATATTTGTAACATTACGGTCATGATTATACCGATTAATCCCTGGTCATAATCATACCAAGTCCATCTATGCACTAAAGGCCACAGATGACTTTCAACATAATATAAACATGAGGATGATAACAATGATATAAGAATTCACTAAAAAAAAGTTCAAGAATTAATTATCCAGGAACTAATAACGTCCAAATTGTCAACACGATACTTCTTTGTAGAGTAAAATTCAAGAATGCTCAGAAGAATATTTCCATGAAAAGATACTGGATGAAGCACAAATATTAAGGATATTCCACTAATTTCATGGAGTATAGAAGTCAAAACTTTAACTCACTAAGTATAATAAAGAATGGAATAACAAAAGAAATCACCAGGCATGCGATAGACCGCACAGACAGGTTATTCCAACAGAATAATAAATAATGGAACCAGGTCATGTGTAAACGCACAGACAGGATATTCCAACAGAATAATAAATAACGGAACGAGTCGAGCGAAATTATGACCGTCGGGATATTCCAACAGAATAATAAATAACGGAACCGGGTCATGCGAAACGCCTTACGTACGGGATGTTCCAGCAGAATAATAAATAAGGAACGAGTCGAGGCGAAATTACATGACAAGACGGATGTTCCAACGAGAATAATAAATAATGGAATAATAGAAGAATTTCACCATGTATGCGGTGCTTAGCATAGACAAGTTATTCAACATAATAATAAAGAATGGAATAACGAGAAGAATTTCACCATGTATGCGGTACTTGGATAGACATATTATTCAACATAATGATAAAGAATGGAATAATGTAAGTTCTCTTCATGAATCTGAAAGAAATAATACTCCTTACCTTAGAAGAAAGCTGGATATAGAAGTGGTGAAGTAGCGAGAACATTTTTTCTTCTTTCTCTCTATAGTTTCTCTCTACAGAGTTTGGTGAATTTGTAAGAAATAATGAAGGAATGAGCTTCTATTTTTAGAAGAATGGGTGAATAGTAACTAATTCTGAATGGTCAGATTGATTTACTTTTAAGCAGACGGTCATTGGTTTATAATAAAATATAATATATTCTATTTATAATTTAATAAAACGAATAACTTTATAAAAGTATTCTATTTTATATAAAAAGATTTTACTATGAAAAACACTATGCGAGGCACTATGCATAATAAAATATAATATATTCTAATTATCGCGTCTAATAAAGCAGATAACTTTATAAAAGTATTACATTTTATATAAAAAAAAATCGTTGCAAAAAATTATGCATAGAATATAATATATTCTATTTATAGTCTAATAAAGCGAATAACTTTATAAAAGTATTACATTTTATATAAAAAGTTTTTCTATTTTATTACATTAATAATAAAAATAAAACAAAACTTCATCATCATTATTATAATTCACACTATTAATCAACCAGTGTCGTTCGGGGAAGAGGGGCTTTCAATAAGGATTTTTCCCTATTAGAGGCGATTAGGTGACCAAACCTCTCCTTGGCGAGAACTTCTAGACATCGTTAATATTACAAATAATAATATTAATAACTTTGTCATCTCAATTATTGATTTAATAATATATAAAATATCGACAATAATTTAATCAAATAACGTGAGATCTTATGCAACAATTCTTTGAAGCAATAATTGAATAAAAGCGAGTGACTTCTCTCGTAAGCATCAATAATCAATACTGGTAGTGCTACTATACAACCACGCCATTCATTGTACTTTTAAACAGGGTGTTTCAACGATTAACGGTAAAACTTCCGTCGTTATTTTCATAAAAATATTTTTGTCGTTTTCTCAATCAGAAACAATAATTACATTGTAGGGTCCACCAATGATTGGGTAGTCGTCACGAATATTCCTGTTAAAATGAATATTCCCGACCAATCGAATATTATATAACAACTTGCGTACTTTGCAAAATTTATAAATATTACCCATAACTATAACATTATATCAATTTCATTCCATAATATTCAAAAATGATAATTATAGAAAATTCATCTTTATTCATAAAAGTTGGGGTCTTACACGGGTACTTCATTTCTACCGGATTTGGTGTTCACTTGATAAAAACATGCATATCTAACTACCCAAACATAATAAAGTTTAATAATAAACCTTCCCATTAAAGGGTTACATCAATAAATCCAACAAAATCTCCCAGGTTATCTAACCTTTAATTACAAATATCATATGCGGAAAATTAAATAAATACATCATCATATTAAAATAAAGTTGAACAATATAATAGTCAATAGTTTTACAAGTCTTCAAAACTTGCTTATCTTCCCTTTCCCTCTATTGGTTATAGGTTCATCAACCTTCTCAACTTTAGTTGTAATGTTTATATAAGCAAGAGTGAGCAAACAAAGCTCACTTAAAATGACAATGAATAAATCTCATATCAATTGCCAAATGAATAGGCTCAATAGAAATTGAATAAGGTATTTCATCAATTATAATAATCAGGAACAAAATATGAAATATATAACTGAGGGTCAAAAGACCACGAACTATGTCCATAGTTATAAGTATTCTTTCAACTTAAACTTTAACATTCGTAAGACTATAACGACTCCTTGTACTTAGGGGGATCAACCCTTCATACAATGTATCCTGCACAAACATTTTAACGCTATGCGTAAGTTATCCCCTATAATAGGGTTGTTCATCTCAGTATTTAGAATATGAGTCCGCACCAAAGTAAGTTTGGTTTGGATAAGTTTTAAGGTAATTTAGAGTTTACGAACATCAACTAAGGATTAGTTGAATAAAACGGTAATAACATTATGCTATGGAATAAGTCATAAGTGAATCAATATTGTATACTAAGGTCATGCTTTAGGAATAATCTATCGAATAACATAACATACCTTGCTTGAACAATATTAAGCTAAGGTTATTTAGAATTGAGTATTGAGCATTCATAGCAAATAGTAAATTGAACGAAAAAACTTGTTCAATATCAATGTATCAGAATTTAGAAACTTGCATGCTAAACAACAAGTTAAATATTAGAAAGACTGGCTCAATATCAAAAGGTAAGATTTAGGAACTTGCACAATATAACTAGAATTACGAAACTTGCACAAAGAAGTCCTACACTACTCACGTTCACCACAAGTCCTACACATACCATATGTATTGACAATACACATTAATTACACTAATATTAAGTTCATGAGTTTCTTTCTCACTTTTAATATAGCTCACTAACTAAGTTTAAGTTTAAACAACATCACATCTTTTCATGAGCATCACATTTTAGCTTTATTACAACTATTTAAGTGATCATGTCATTGCACCATATACACATTAACAACTTGATACACATCCTATTACATGTCCAACATATTATCATTACGTTATACTAATACACAAAGGATTACACTTGCATTCGCGCATTCCGACGCCCTCTGATTGCCTCCAAATGCACAATAGTCCTAAAGATAGCCATTTTGACCCTTAATAACGATTTCAAATTGAAACACTTAAAGAATAAAGGTTATAAGTTTACTCGTCCTCGTTCGGGATCATCTTGAATCGCATCAATCGGAGTTCTTATGAAAACGTTATGCTCATTTTAGTAAAATATGTCCGATCAGTTTTTTTTTTTAAAAATTCGGCTAGGCAGACTACCCCCCACCAGGGTAGCGATTTTTGTACTAGGGGGCCCACCAGGGCGGGGGTCCCTTCTGCGTTTTTGCGATTTTTGATCTAAAACACTATAAAAAGCCAAATTAGCCTACAAACTCCTTTCTAACAACCATACCAACCTACCGAAGGTGTAATATATTTACAGAAATATAATCTACTATTTCTAACACGTTTCTAACCACCTAAACAACATAAACATCAAGATTACAACCTTTAATTTTCACTATTTTTTCTAAAGCGTCACTTTTTGACAGTTTCAGTGAAAATCATCACTGTAATTTTGATTTTCAACCAAAATAGTTAATTCAACATACTATGTTTTAGTTTTTTCATCTTCTTTCAAAATCAATAGTCAATTGATATGTTATACTAAGTCATCTTCATATATTTTCATACCAATTCACTGTAACATGATTTCTTTCACAAATAAATACATAACATGAATTAATTTACTATAACTCATCTATAATCTTATGAAATTTTTTTATAACAACCAATTATCATATAGAAACTATATATATAACAAATAATTAACCTTCACACAAATTTTTGCAGAGAATTCTTTTGAATAGAATAAAACTAAAACTTTTTGAAAAGTAAGAGTAAGATGATACCTTAGTTTTTTGAAGATGATAGTTACCCTTTGATTATCAAGCTTCCTTCCCCCACAATTCCTCTCTCAAAATCTCTCTAGAATTCTCTCAATTCTCTATCAACTTTTCTTCTTCTCTTCTTTTTCTTCTTCTAAGTTCTTTCTATCTTACGTACATAGATTATAACGTATATGATATAATATATAATAATTGTATAATATAAATATATCTATTAACTGACATCAATTATTTTATTTTGGAAACTCAAAAGCCATAAGGCTTGTTTGGCTAACTACCTTAAAATTAATCAATTAATCCTTATGCCTTGTTTGTTAAAGCATATTTAAATTAAAAACTTAACATTCATTAAGCCTTGTTTGGCAAAAACTGAATTAAACTCCTTTAATTTATTTTAATAACTCATTTAGCATAGTTTATTGTCACACTTTTATTACCAAATTAAATTAAGAACATTATAATAATCCATTTAATCCCTATCAACTCTCTAACTTAATTATTGAATTAGAATATTATCTCATAATAATTAATTTTCTTAACTCATTAAGTATTTATTCAACAAATAAATAATAAAATCAAATTAAATTAAACAAATATTTATTCTACAATAAACACATTAATTAAATATTTATATAATTAAATAAATATTTAAAATTACAATTTAAATTTTCGGATTGTTACATATAAAGTTGTTGCATGATAGATTAGAGATAATTTATTTTTTTCGTGGGAGCGATACTTGACTTATCATATATTACTTGTTGACCGTGTATACTTGCACGTGTTTGTATGTTTTGTTAACACCGAAATAAGCCAACACAAACCCCTCAAAATATTATATTAAGTTGTAATGTTCAAAGATATTTAGAATATCAAATGTCGCCTTCTAGCATGATAAAACGATAAAGTGTTAATTAATCATTATAAGTTTGTTGTGTCACTACAAGACTTATCTTAATTTTTTGAGATGTTGTTTTATCACATTTAATGCTAAATAGATTGAACGATGCTATTCGGTGTGTCACCATAAGGGCAGTGTTTTTCTTTTGAATATATGGAAGTGCTAGGTATAACTTAACTTGAATAATTTTGATTCAGATGTGTCACCACTTGATCAAAATAATCTAAGAGGCAAAATAAAAAGAGTTACATGTTGATGTAATTGACAAGAGATGTCTACCTATTTATTTATATATAGTTTGTTGTGTCACTACAAGGCTATATACATTTAAAATGAGATCCTTATTCTCACTAGTAAATCTTTAATTAAATTTTGCCGAACTATATAATTGAGGGTAATATAGTTTAAAGAAAATAATGGGAGATATCAATTTAAAATAAGACCTAATTTATTTTGGTAATTAATAAAAGAATGTATGATAAAATGTTAATTATAAATTCATTTACAAAATTTTACAATGTCTAATTCAATATCACTGCGTAACATATTAGATGATATTTAACTAGACCGAATTAAACGGATTGGTTAAGGAATTTGAGAATAGTTCTCAAGGATGAAAATCTATCTTACATCCTTAATACGCATATCCCTGCAATGGTTGCAAACAATGCCTCTGAGGAAGAGATTGCTACTTTTAGAAAGTGGCAAGATGATGCAGAGTTGGCTTAATGCATCATGCTCACATCCATGAGTAACGAACTTCAGCGTCAACATGAAACTATGGATGCTCCTACTATACTCCTGAACCTCAAGTAGTTTATTAGTGAGGAAAGTATGGCTGATAGATATTAGATATCTAAGGAGCTCTTTCGATCTAGAATGACCGATGACACTACAGTACAGACACAAGTCCTAAAGATGATCAATTTGATTAAACAATTAGGATAATAGGGTTTTGTTATGGATGGATAGTTTTATCAAGATTTGATCTTGCAGTCACTCCCGGACTCCTTCTCACAATTGTTGTGAATTTTCGCATAAACAAGCTAGATGTTAGCTTGACTGATTTGCTTAACATGTTGAAAATTTTTGAGAGTCACTTTCCAATCAAGAAAGACCAAGTCTTACTAGTAGGGGCCAAATGATCTTTTGAAAAGAAGAACAATTCAAAGAAGGTAAATATAAAGGCAAAAACAAAGAATAATAAGAACAAAACTGATAAGAATAGCAAAGGAGTTTGCTTCCACTGCAAGAAGCCTGGACACTGGAAAGAAAATTACGAGAAGCATCTTACATTGGCTAACCAGAAGAAGCTTATTTAAGCTTCGATTACAGATACAGGTTTGTTCATGATTGAAATAAATTTGTTTGTAAGTTAAGTTTCTACTTGGGTATTGGATACCGAATGTTGTTCTCATAAATACAAATTTATGAAGGGATTAAGCAGAAGTAGAAAGCTAAACAAGGGATAAGTAATCCTATGTGTAGAAATAAAGCAAAGGTTCCTGCATTAACCATAGGAACTTATAGTTTAGAATTTCCTACGGGCAAGTCTATTAAGTCAATTTTTGGTATTATATTTAAGAATAATTTTTTTTTCTATTTATAATAATAATTTTTTGTATAGAATTGGAAGATTACTTAATGCACTTTGTATACTTGACTCACATGAAAATAATTTTATAAATTGAACAAACTAGTAAAAGAAAAGAAGATGATCATTCAAAGAGTTGAATATGTGTATTTGATGAAATACAAGTTTGAATCATTTGAAAGGTTCAAAGAATTCAGAAGTGAAACTAATTAGCAAAGTATTAGGATTCTTCAATCAAATCGAGGAAGAAATACTTGTACAATAAGTTTCTAAATCATCTTAAATGGTTTTCTGATAATGGACGCCTCTTGATATGCAATAATTGATTGGTGTATCTTAAACAAAAAATTATACTTTATTGGACATGGTGCGGTCCATAATGATTTTACTAACATTCCAATATCCTTCTGGGGTAATGCCCTAGAAATGGTTGCATATCTACGAAAAAGTAACCTCAAAATCCGATCCCACGACTCCATAAGAGTTATGGATAAGAAGGATTCCTAATCCAAAGTATATTAAAATAAGGGATTGTCCAGCTTATGTTAAATGGTTTCAAAAGGATAAGTTTGGGATAAGATTTGTAACGTCCCGAAATCCGGTCTATCTTCATACCCGAATTTTGTACATCACTAGTACAACTCATTCCAAACATACATCATTATATAACTAAATATAATAATATACATTCTCAAATCCCAAGTTCTAATACCTTATAACCTCGTTCATTATAAATAATGATAATTACATTATTCTTTATATCTTACAATAGTGACTTTCATCCATCACAAAGGATTCATAACAGTTTTACATAAACTATTCTACAAGTCTTCGCTTGGTCTTTACATTTATTGGATAACACTTGAACTTATCTCCACAGGATCCTTTAATTCTTCTACTTGTAGGTTTTGGTCGGAAAACCGATCACTAAACATGCGCAATTATACGCGGTCTAACAAGTAATACAGTGATAAGGAAAGTGTCGAACCCACGAGGAACTATCACTAATATTTACCAAGTACCGACTTTGTATCGCTAAAGTCCTATTTGAACAGCAATAAATGGAAGTGTGTTTAATCTAGGTATAAGTAATTATCAAAGCAAGTAAATGGATAACGAATGGAAAACAAAGGAATTACAAGCTAAGGTTACAACTTCAGCCCACTCAGGCATTCTGTCGAACACCTGGCGTGCTATGTTTCATCAAACTACCTACCCTTCTCTCTCTAGTCTTAATGGTTATGATAATTTGTCAACCGAGAACACACAAGTGCTCATACACCTCTGTCGAAGTATGCACAAACATATCCTTTCCAGATCCACCCGATAAGGAATAGAATAGAAAAGAACGTCCAAGCTACATACAATCCTATATATGTCTATGCGAATTGATCATAACAAGGATTTAAGCATAAGTTCTCAAATAGGTCGCACGTGGCACACATATATATCTATTATATGCATAACTTATGCAGTTGAAACCCACAATCACATGCCAATATATTACGGTGTAAATCTACAATCCTTCAGTCGATATCATGTAAATTACCAAAATCATCACTAATGTCTTAGCGAGAATCATTAAACATAAATAAATCGAACCAAATCATATAGTGCCAACCAAAGAGATAATACAGTCAATTTAAATAACAAAGGGTTCCATTATAACCTTAGAGCAAATACTCAGTTCATAGCTATTGAACAAAATATAAGTAGCAATAAAGATAACATTTATGGATTACAAACTCAGAGGAAACAAATGGATAAGAGGAAACTCTATCAAAGCCCTTCAATCACCAAGTATTTTGCCCAAATCAAGCTTTCCAATCCGTGTAGCTTACTGCTCTTGTTGCTCCAAGGAAATCCCAGACTTCTCCGTAATCTAGCTAATCTATATCTATAGACATTATCTAAGAATTAAAGAGAAAGAAATTAAAAGAAGAAAAATTATATTGTTCTCTGATATGAGATATCAGATCCCTCATCGTTGTAGAGGCTTGGTTTCCTTTTATATCTGTGTCTGCCTTTTTTGCTAGGTCAAACCAAGGCCTTCTCTGCCTGGGCACCAGAGGTGGCGCCACGACGCGGACAAATAATTTGTGGTTGGCACTGCAGCACCATATTACTATGAAAGACACAGAGCTCGTCTTCGCAAAGACGAGCCAAAGAAGGGTCGAGCAATGGCTGCGTCATCGTGCGATGTCGAGCTTGACGAGGGGAATGGCAGCATCGCGAGAATAACACTGGGCATTGGCGCTGCGGTGCCAGTATATGTAAATTTCCCGTTTTTCCCCTGAAAGCATTAGAAAGACCTAATAATCCCTACATTGCATCAGTTAAGCGTAATAATCACTATAATCATATAAAACTATATAAAATCTACGAATTCAGGCAATTATTTAAGTCATAAAGTATCCGATTCAAGGGTATAAATTGCACTCATCAAATACCCCCAAACTTAAGTCTTTGCTTATCCTCGAGCAAATTAACACGCGAAAGAAATATAAAGCTATATACTAACCTTGTTGCTATAAATCTCAATCAAAGCTACTCCCAAAGAACAAGGCAAACACAGTCATGAGTAAGGGTTCATTCTATTTCAAGCATAAGACTATATTCAATCCATTCTCTGTGTGTGTGGAGACCAACCGTCCTGACTAATCATAGCTTAAATAGGTTCGCATAGTCGATTATTACAACTACTATGCATACTCTGTAACTTAAACATTCAACAAGCATTAAGAATAAGACACAAGTGCAGGAAAGGATCAAAAGACTTTAGCATGAAGACAATAAAATCTGACTCAGACAGTCCTTAATTACAGTAGGCTAATCAGAACTACCCATTAATGAGCTTTTGATCAGTGACTCCCAAACTAGATGACTTTAGGGCACTAGGTGTAGAACACCCCTAAAAATATAGTAACTCGAGCAGCAAATGCCACATAATCAACATAAGCCAAATTAGACTTTACGAAGATTGAAGATTATTATGCGAGTGCATTTTATACTCCATCTCAATATCGGTCCTGCGTTTATGGGCGAGTGCGTTTTACGCTCCATCTCGACCCACCGCAAGACTTTCGATATTCAATCTTCTTATCTTTTTATTATTATTTTATTTTATATATCAACATGCACGAATCCAAGATCCAAAACTGTATAAACGTCTAAGTCTTTTATTACCTTGTAAAAATGAAAGTTTATAAGAGTGAACAAACTATCAAAGCAATAAACACGTGAACTAAATTCGAAAAATAACTAGTTAACACAGTTGGTCGGTGCTTGCAAGAAGGATGGATCAATAACAGTCTCAACTTATCAACTAATGTTGATCGATTTTGCAATCAATGAATACATGCAAGTATACAAGGTCAACAAGTAATAAAGTGAAAGTAGAGTATCGTTCCCACGAGGAATTATTTAATAAAAATCACCAAGTACTAATTCTTAACCAAACTAATTTTATTTAAACAATCTCAAATCGTGTTTTTTCTAATTAAGAAAACTAAATTAACTAATTAAAACTAAGATTTTAACGAATGAATTCAAATAAATAAAGATTAAGACTTCAATATCCCCAATTATGAATTATAAATCAATTATCCAATTATCCCAATTATTATGCCCTCTTGAATTGTTATGAGAATTCTCAAATGCCAAAAGTCCTTTCCAAGTGATCAATTGCCTTCTATTTAATCCAGATTAATCTTGCTATATTCTATGCAAAACAATTGAATTAAACTCGTTACAATCCCAATTCTTTATGTGTTACATGCGGTGAAAAGATATTTCCATTCTATTCACAAACCTAATTATTCCTTTGCAAATAACTAAGTCACATGTCACCATGCCCAGTTCTAACCCTAGAATTCCTCTTCCAATTCCTTCTAGAGTAACAAAGTAATTACTGATCAAATAATTAAGCAATAAGCACAAAGCAAGATAAACAACTCACTTTAACATAAATAATTAGAATATAATGAATAACTAATTCATAGCCATAAAAAGTTCAATTGAAATCTCAAAAATAGTTAGTTCATAATTAATGAATTAAAACCAAGAATCCACAACTGAATAGATATCAAAAGATAAAAGTAAGATGAGAGAAGAGAATAGAATCTGTTGTCAACAAATCGATGCTCCCCTCTCGCTCTTGCTTCTTCATCTTCAATGGTCTCCAAAGTCAGCTTCAATCTCCAAAACTAATAAGAACTAGGGTTATTTTCTAATCTAAAGGAGTGTTTAATCTAGGCTAAGTTATGTAATCTCCCTTTATTTTATGCCTTACATCATGTATTTATAGGTTACAAGTACAATTTTTAGTTTTGGAACAACCCCTATCCTATTTGGAGTCAAAAAGGTGTCAAAATTAGCCCAAAAAACGCGTCCCGTCACGCACCAAACCCTTCCCCAGCCATTACCAAATAATTGGCAACGGCTCTGAGTTCGCCCCTAAGCGCCCGTGGTTGTAAAATACACTAAAAATCGCGGCCCGACGCTGACCCAAAATCTAACATTTTCGGCTTCGACGTCCTTTGGGAAAATGGCCATAACTTCTTCGTCCAAACTCCGATTTTGATGATTCAAGATGTTCCGGAAAGAGGCGAAGTAGATCTACAACTTTCGTTCTTTAATTTTGTTGAAATAATGTCAGGAGCTATAGTCAAATTGGCTCCGAAGTGTCTGTTGTGTAAATGGCAAGCCGAAAACGCGAATCTAGCCACCCCAAACATTGATCCATGTAACTTTTGTCCCAATTCCTATAAAATAACATAAAACATGCATGAATAGACACAAACACATAAAAACATCCTAAAAGACTTAAGAACAACAATAAATTAAGCCCGAATATATCCAATTCATGGGTATAAAACTCACTCATCAAATACCCCCAAACTTAAATCTTTGCTTGTCCTCAAGCAAAAAACAAAAAAATGTTATGCAATGCAATGTAATGAAACTAATCTATATGCCTCACGAATCCAACGGTAATGGCGTAAAAACAAGTCTATTCAACCTAGGTCTTAGAGAAATCAAGTAAATATGATAATACATCATATTAAAACAAATCGATAATTTCTAATCAATCATCAAATCTTAGATCATTATCATCGATATATAGTGCGTGTGTGCTCCACAACAATGTTAAGCGATATAAAATCAAATTTAAGACATAATAGATATCTTTGAAGGCATCATACGATTGCAAATTCACAAAATTCACGAACAAGCTATATCCAACTAAAGTCAAACATCCACCAAGTTCAAGAGTCCAATCCGGATACTTATGCTTTACTTTTCATTACGGGGCTTTTTGCTCTTTTCCGCTTTTATTGTTGTTTTTTTAACCATAAGCGCATGCAATGTCTCATTCCATTAGGCTAACGATGTCACCCCTTAGCGAGCTTTCGACCAACGACTCCCGGACCATATAAGACCTTAGAGGCGCTAGGTTTTAAGATACCCCTTCAGCGTACTTACTCAAGTAACAAAGGCCCGAAACAAAACTAGCCACAGTAAAAAAAAATTTTCCTTTTTCTTTTTTTTTATAGATGGTTGGTGAGTGCGTTTTACACTCCATCTCACGCTTGTGTTTATGGGGAGTGTTTCTCCTCAACCCACCACAAGACTCAACATGTTTTTTTTTTTTTAAAGCTTATATACCCCCAAAATTTCCCCCAAACTTAAGTTTTTATCAAAATTTAGCCATCTCACTTTATTCATGTCTTTCATTCCTTCACACTAGTATTATACTTAAGAAATCCATTATGTATCAATTTAAACTTAATCGATTAACATATTTGTTATTAACGTGTTAACCTTGATTATACCGGTTTCAAACAGAAAAGATTCAATTCATAACAAGAAATCACATCAAAGCTTTGAATATTCAATACTATACTTATCTACTTAACTCCGGTCTCATCATTGGCCAAAATAGACTTTTACTATCTAACAGTTGGAATCATGCAAATATAAACTAACTGCAACAAACATAGTAAACTAACTAAGATTTTTGCGATTTTTAAATTTTATTTTTAAACAAAAAAAAAACGAATGCAACAACTAAATGTAAATAACCCGAAAACATAACGAACTACAATGTAAATAACTAACTATATGCAATACGACACTAAAATGCCCCCAAACTTAAACTAGACATTGTCCTCAATGACTGAAATAGAAAAAATTAAAGCAGAGGACTTCCCTGAAAATATAGCAATCTTCCTCCTTGCCCGCTAAGTTTGGAGAATAGGCTAAGCACATGGAACAAATTGGGCACCACACTTGAATTTGACTTGAATAACCTGTAAAACCATGATAGAAGCAATTTTATTAAATTCTAAATAAATGCAAATTCAAAACTACTAATATAAAACTTAATAAAAACTAAAAGTAAAAATTAAACTTGGGTTGCCTCCCAATAAGCGCTTGTTTTATAGTCTCATTTTGACTTCTTCAATTCTATCCAATTCCCCTCACGAAAGTTGAGGAACCCTCCATCCATCGGAAATAATATAGCTTTTGGTAGGTTCCCATTTACGATAGTCATTGTATTAAAGTCACCTAGCATGCTTTCTTTAGATAAGATCACATTCAAGAACGTCCAAACATCTAGGTGGTTTCTCCATTAATGTCTGCGAATATATTACGGTATTGAAGCTTGTCGGACACAGCAGCTTTCTTCTTCTTCATCATCTCAAATTTCATCGCACCATGGTTTGAAGGTGTACTTGCTTTTACATCACGAGAGTAGTATTGCAAAGCGACATGACTACCAATCGGACAAGGTTTTGCAAATCTACTTAGGACTCTTGAGCGTGGAGGAGAAGGCACTTGAGGCATAAATAACATTGGCTCATCATCATTGGTTCTCACAATTAGTTCTTCAAACCTTGTTGTCATTATCCCCACTTGTCTCCTCTTTTTCATCTCGTGGCTTATCCGGTTGTAGATTTGGCTCGGGCTCACCATCTGAGACTCGAAATCCATGTCATAGGGCCAGTGTATTGAGGGCGGTTGTTCAACGATGTGTCTTATCTATTCCACTTGATTTTCCAAATTCTTGATCAACGCCCCTTAGCTTTGAAAATTCAACTCTACTTGATTCATTTTCTTGTCTTGTTCCTCATTCCTTTTTGCAGAAGCTTTAATAAATTTTTCCAAGGCTTCCTCCCAATTTGAATGTTCTTCTGTTGTAGTGGAGGTGGACACAAGAAATCTGTGGGTATGTTGGACTTGGAGCATAAAATTGATCTTGATTGTTACTCCATGAAAAATGGGTGATACCCCCAATCCTGATGATAGTTGTTGGGATAGACATAATTATTGGGGTAATCACCACTATACTGTACCGGCTCGAAACTGATGGTGCATTGATGACTCATATGATTTCCAGCACAATAATCACAAGTAACCACCATACTTTGACGACGTTGAGCTTCAAAAGCTTCAAACATCCTCGAAAGTGTCTCAATCTGTGCTGACAATGCAGAAAGTTTCTCGAGTCTTTCAATCTCCACTCCCCTTGGTTGAGTCATGTTCGTGTATGGCCATTGATACACAAAGTCATCCATGGTACCTGAAAAGAGAGAAATATAGAAAGAGAATTAAAAATAAAAATAAAAATGTTTAAATTAAGACTAATTTGATTGAAATTAATATTGGTAAATAATTATTAAATTAATTCCCCGGCAACGGCGCCAAAAACTTGTTGATCGATTTCACAATCAATGAATACGTGCAAGTATACACGGTTAACAAGTAATAAAGTGAAAGTAGAGTATCGTTCCCACGAGGAATTATTTAATAAAAATCACCAAGTACTAATTCTTAACCAAACTAATTTTATTTAAACAATCTCAAATCGTGTTTTTTCTAATTAAGAAAACTAAATTAACTAATTAAAACTAAGATTTTAACGAATGAATTCAAATAAATAAAGATTAAGACTTCAATATCCCCAATTATGAATTATAAATCAATTATCCAATTATCCCAATTATTATGCCTACTGAATTGTTAATGAGGAATTCTCAAATGCCAAAAGTCCTTTTCAAGTGATCAATTGCCTTCTATTTAATCCAGATTAATCTTGCTATATTCCTATGCAAAACAATTGAATTAAACTCGTTATAATCCCAATTCTTTTATGTGTTACATGCGGCGAAAAGATATTTCCATTCTATTCACAAACCTAATTATTCTTTGTGCAAATAACTAAGTCACATGTCACCATGCCCGATTCTAACCCTAGAATTCCTCTTCCAATTCCTTCTAGAGTAACAAAGTAATTACTGATCAAATAATTAAGCAATAAGCACAAAGCAAGATAAACAACTCACTTTAACATAAATAATTAGAATATAATGAATAACTAATTCATAGCCATAAAAAGTTCAATTGAAATCTCAAAAATAGTTAGTTCATAATTAATGAATTAAAACCAAGAATTCACTGTTGAATAGATATCAAAAGATAAAAGTAAGATGAGAGAAGAGAATAGAATCTATTGTCAGTAAATCGATGCTCCCCTCTTGCTCTTGCTCTTCATCTTCAATGGTCTCCAAGTTGCTTCAATCTCCAAAACTAATAAGAACTAGGGTTATTTTCTAATCTAAAGGAGTGTTTAATCTAGGCTAAGTTATGTAATCTCCCTTTATTTTATGCCTTACATCATGTATTTATAGGTTACAAGTACAATTTTTAGTTTTGGAACAACCCTATCCTATTTGGAGTCAAAAAGGTGTCAAAATTCGCCCAAAAGCAGCGTCAGCCGCACCAAACCCTTCCCCAGCTTGTTACTTCAAATATTTGGCTCGGCAACTAGTGAGTCGGCCCCTAGCGCCCATATTTGTAAAATACACTAAAATCATGACGGCGCTGACCCAAAATCTAACATTTTTTGCCCGACGTCCTTTGGGAAAATGGCCATAACTTCTTCGTCAAACTCCGATTTTGATGATTCAAGATGTTCCGGAAAGAGGAGAAGTAGATCTACAACTTTCGTTCTTTAATTTTGTTGAAATAATGTCAGGAGCTATAGTCAAATTGGCTCCGAAGTGGCTGTTGTGTAAATGGCAAGCCGAAAACGCGAATCTAGCCACCCCAAACATTGATCCATGTAACTTTTGTCCCAATTCCTATAAAATAACATAAAACATGCATGAATAGACACAAACACATAAAAACATCCTAAAAGACTTAAGAACAACAATAAATTAAGCCCGAATGTATCCAATTCATGGGTATAAAACTCACTCATCAACTAACAAACCCCTAGTTCATGCATGTTTGACACGACTCTAAGAGAGACATACTCATTGCGCTTGTCATAGCCACAATCTGTGACAATTTGATTGTTTGAGTTGTGATTCTAGAGACATACTCATTGCGCTTGTCATAGCCATAATAAATATAATATATTTATAATATATACATTTACTATGTAACTGATATTACAATTAGTATGCGTATTAAGATTTAGCAGTTTTATTTTTTTACGCTTGGCCATATCAGTTTTCTTTACGCATACTTGGCTAAGTCTGAGAGTTCAGAGAATTGAGAATTGAGAGAGATTGAGAGAAAACTAAGGATTACCAAGCAGTTTCAGTGGTTTAGCAAAGATTGTCTATAAGAAATTTGAAGGTATGTTCCATAATCTCTATATTATATATATATATATATATGTGTGTGTGTGTGTATGGGTTTTTACGACAAAGTTTTGTTTATGTTCTGTGAATTCTATTTCTTCCGAATTGTTGTTATGTAACTGAATTATGGTGGTTATATGTGATATTATGCTAGAATTAGTGCTTAGACAATGATTATTATGATAATTTTGTTTAAAATGGAAGAAAGTGATTTACAGTGTATGTTTCTTATGTGGCTTATGTAAGTACCAAATTTTATGGTTAATTCGTATGCTAAACTGTAATTTGAGGCTTGTTTATGTTGGTTTGTTAAGAAATGTAGATAACATAATTTGAACGAAGCAATTTGGACAAGAATTGTGTTTACAGTGTTGATTTTTGGGAAGGAACTCAAAAAAATGAAGTTTTATATGAAAATATAGAATTTGAGAAAATTAAACTAGTATAATTGTTGTTAAATTGTTCTATGTTGAGGAATAGTTGGAAAACATGTTTATGATGGTTTTGTATCAATTGTTTGTGTTAATATTATTGCCTAGTGGGTGAAATTCGTGTTTGTTGGGCTAAAGTCGGCTACTGTTCATAGCCGTCTCTGCCTCTGTCTGTGCACTAAAGTGTAGGCTGCTTATTTGGTGCAAAGCTAAAAGCTAACGAGGCTACTTGCTTTGGTCCAGGCTTGTGTATAAGCAAATTGTGCCATACCTACGATTTGGGACAATGTCTTTGCTGCTTCTTTAGATTACAGGATAGCGACATGCATTGGACTAATGATGTGTTAGTAAGATAAACATGTAACAACAAGGTTAAAATAGAGTTGTATTATGTGGTTAGTAAATTTAATGTTTCAAATGATTAGTAAGTAATGAACGTGGCATATTAGACTTAGTGAGCATGATGAATAGTAAACAGGTGTTGTGAAGGTTAACACTTGAAATTTATGATATTTGTATAGTAGCATAAGACTTGTGCTAAAATGATAAGTTTAGCTAGAAATGTACATGTTATGGTATGTTAGCATATCTAATAGGTATTGTGGTTCTAAACCTATGTGTAGGTGAACGTGAGTTTAATATTATAGCTTACGCTCGAGGCAAGTTTTCTAACTCTACATTTATGTTGAGCAAGTTTCTTACTTTAAACTTTCATTAAGCGAACTCTTGTATTCCTAATCATTATTTGAACAAGCTAGCTATGACTTTAACTTTATTCGAGCAAGTTTTGAACTCCAATATTTATTGATGTATTCTAACTTGTTTATTGTTAGACAAGTTTCTTTATTGTTCTTCGTGTACTATGAATATAATTTTCTTGAATTTTAATTTCTAATGTTTAATTATCATAGTTCATTTACTTGACACAAGCTATTCTCATAATGAGCAAGCTTTATTTTCAGCTTGCTATTACTTAATGTATATTCAATCATTCATATTCCTAGCTTAATATTATTCAAGCAAGGTTTATTGTCATTCAATACTTATGCTTTGTAGTTGTTTCTAAGCATGAGTTCAAGATATAGTTAGTTCGCTTACACTTATTCATTATTCCATATTATGTTACTATTGATCAACTATTGTGTTATCAAACACTATTGATTCAACTAGTCCTCAAGTTGATGATCATTAAACTTCAAATTACCCTTGAAAGCTTATCCAAACCAAACTTTCTTTTGTGCGGACTTGTACTCTAAATACTGAGATGAACAACCTTATTATTAGGGGATAATTTACGCTTAGCGTTGAAATGTTTGTGCACAATACATTGTACGAAGGGCTAATCCCCCTAAGTACGAGGAGTCCTTATAGTCTTATGACTGTTAAAGTTGGAGTTGAAAGATTAATCGCAACTGTGGACATAGTTCGTGGTCTTATGACCCTCAGATATATATTCCATATTTTGATTCCAGTCTTTGGTTATGATTGATAGAGTACCATTCAGATTTGATGAGCTTATTCATTGGCAGTTATTATTATCTTGTTGATTCATTGCTATATCTAGTGAGCAATTGTTTTGCTCACTCTTGCATAAATATTATTATTGCAACTACAGTTGAGAAGGTGGATGAGCCTTCAACTAGCAAAGGAAAGGGAAAAATGTACAAGTGATGAAGACTTGTAATTTTCATTTATTGTTATGATGATAGACTTTTAAATAATGATGTGATGTAATAATTTTATTCCGCACTTATACGATGTTAAGGTTAGACAACCTGGGATGTTTTTGGTTTTAATAATGTAACCCTAATTAAAGGGAGAATTTATGATTTAATTTTTATTATAATTGGGTAGATATTATGAATGAATGGATCATGAACACCAAGTCTTGTGGGAATGAAGTACCTAGATTTGGGGGTGTCACAGGTTGGTATCAAAGCTTTAGGTTATGAACCTTAGGTGAGGGAAAAGCCTTAGGAAGTAACCTTTGATAAGATAGTGGTGATAAACTCTTATCAAGTTTGAAGGAAGAAGTAATAAAATACTTATGTGCTCGTGAGTGTCGAGTAGTAATGATTAGTAATTAAAACCTAAAATTTGGTTGACAGGATCACTAATATAGGAGGATCCAGTAAGGCTAGGGAGGAAGGATCCCAGATGCCTAGAGAGGAGGAGTCTCGAGATATTCAGGTGGTGTGGGAACAACTACTGCCATGGGAAGAAACTCCGTTGGTCACAGTAGTTGAGCAGGAGAGAATACCTGATGAGGATGATGAGATAGAGACGGATGAGGAGGACCTCGTTGAGCTTCCACAATCGAAGGATGAGGAGGACGAGGAGGAAGAGATCCCACTTAATTCGATTTCTGCCCGTATGTACGATGAGGTGTATGACCGCAATGTGGAACTTCAAGATACCGTCGAGGAGTTCCAAGAGATAGTAGCTGAACAACAGACCTCGATGGCACAAAAGGACGATGAGATCCAGGATCGAGAAGAACGTCTGAATAAAGCTGGTCCACACTGAAGGAGAGAACGAGCGGATGATAGCAGAGATTGCAGAGTTGAAGAACAAGTTGAAAGAAGAAGCTACGAAGAGGGCTAGAGCCGAAGACGCGTACGACGAAGCTTACCAATGAGCCGGAATAGCAGAGAGGGACGCACAAGAAAAGAGGATGAAGATGGAAGAGATGAATAACGTATTCAACATCGTGATCAATCGAGCTCAGGATCGGGTCATGTGTTATCCTATTTAGTTAGAGACGTGGCCATCATCATATATTAGATCGTAGAACAATGTTCCAAATTTTGGAAGAGGGCGTCGTGAAAGAGCTATCTGACATTTTAATAGAACGTCATAAATGTAATTATTATGTGATTAGTGAGTGAATAAGATGTAAATCCTGGGTATGATATAACCAATGGGATGTGATGATGATGAAGTAGTCCTGTAACTTTTGTAGTTCAGGGAAGTAATGTAAATAGCAATGATGCTATTGTTTTGATATTTCCTAAAAGATTATGGATGAATAAAAGTTATTGTTTTATTCAAAGTGTTATGTGTTATGTGATAATCTTTTATGATGTGAAACTTAAGTATATAATACTTAAGAGGTTGAATAGAATCTAATGGGTGTAATTAAACAGAAAATGCCTCCAAGACGCCAACCACGACAAAGGAATCCTGAGAATAACAACAATGCTGAGGATAATCCAGTTCAAACCAATTTGTATGGCCTTCTTGTGGAAGCATTACAGAATCAGCCACAGAATCAAGCTACCACATTTAAGGATTTCAAGGCGGTTGGGCCACCAGAATTCCATGGGTCCATGAATCCAGTTGAGGCACAGACCTGGATTACGGAAATAGAGAAGGTCTTCAATGTTACTAGGCTAGGGGATAATCAGAAGACTGCTTTTGCAACATTCATGTTGAAAGCAAAGGTGAGTTATTGGTGGCAAGCCAATAAAACCCGAGGAGATCAAGAGGTAATGTCTTGGGAAAGGTTAAGGAAATATTCTTTGAGACCTATTTCCCAGAAAGTTCGAAGAATTAGATGGAGGTACAGTTTCTAGAATTGAAGCAAGGCACAATGACAGTGTCGGAGTATGCAGCGAAATTCAACGAGTTAGCAAGGTTTGTGCCATATCAAGTGAATACGGATGAGCGCAAGGCAAGAAGGTTCGAAAGGAGGATGAAGCCCTGGTTGTGCAGAAAGAAATTTCCTTGTTCGATTAAGAGGCGTTTGTAGCGATTGCTTGAGAAAGCAACTCTCGCTGAAAGTGGAGGCGAGGCTGTAACAAAGCACAATCAAGAGCAGAGGAAGAAGAAGAATGAAGGTGAAGCTAAAAATGGTGGTGGTGGTAACGGTGGAAATGGCAACAATAATTTAAAGAGGAAATGGAATGCAAATGTGGGAGCTAGAAATCAGCAACGTAACCAGCAGAAGAAGAAGATGGACGCATGTGCTACATGTGGAAAGTTTCACTCGGGTATGTGCTTAAGGGGGAAGTGGGCAGGCTTTAACTGTGGCCAGGAGGGTCACATTACCCCAAACTGCACTCAAACCAAGAAGAATGTTTGCTACACCTGCGGGTCAAAGGATCACTTTACTCGCGAGTGTCCAAAGAAGAAAACTGGTGAAACAAATGGAAGCAAGGGAAATGCTAGTGGGGGTGCGCTAACTATTGTTGGGCCAACGTCAACAAATAAGCCCACAGCAAGAACCTTCAATATGACGGTGCACGACGCGGTGCAGTCAAAAGATGTCGTATCAGGTGTTATCCCAATCAATGATATAAATGCATATGTATTATTTGATTCGGGTGCTACTTGCTCGTTTATATCTGATGAATTTACTAAGAGGTTAGAAATACCTAGTGAAGAGTTCAATTTCCCTTTAAACATAGAAATTGCGAATAGGGAAGTGATTCATGTTAGTTCGTATACAAGAACTGTAGGGTGAACATTTAGGGGAATGTTATGAAAGTAGATTTAATCCCGATAAAACTTGAAGAGTTTGATGTTATATTGGGAATGGATTGGTTATTCAATTATGGAGCGATAATTGATTGCCAAAAGAAGTGTGTAAACCTTATGACTCCGTCAAAGGTAGTTTTTCATGGTAGCAAATCGCCTAGACAAATGAAGTGTCTGATGATGATGCAGGCCAAGAATTTGTTGAGTCAGGGCTATGTAGGGTATTTAGCTTACATAGTCGATACTCAAAAGAAGGAGAATGTAAAATTGGAGGAAATACTAGTGGTTAGGGAATTCGGGGATGTGTTTCTGGAAGATTTGCCAGGACTTCCACTTGATCGAATTAGCGCCAAGAACCGCTCCGATATCAAGGGCCCCATACAGAATGGCTCTGGTAGAGATAAAGGAATTGATGGTGCAACTACAAGAACTGTTAGATAAGAAGTACATTCAGCCGAGCGTATCACTTTGGGGAGCACCGGTGTTATTCGTGAAGAAGAAGGATGGGTCAATGCGTCTTTGCATTGATTATAGAGAATTAAACAAAGTCACTATTAAAAACAAATATTTGTTGTGACGCCCCCAAAATAGTTATACATCACTCATCTTGAGTCGCCAGATACATGGTACAAAAATACAAATACAACTTAATAATACAACTGTCGTGTAAAATATGATAAAACATAAACTGAGAGTTTTAATAAGAATATTGTCATCAAGACAATATCCACACTCAATGGAGTCCTCATTACATATATTGTCACACTATTTTACAGAATAGTGAGGACTACTAATGCTATCATCTGGACCATCACTCCGTTCCCCGACTCGTCCCAGCTATATTCTCATTTCCTGAAGAGAACAGTGAAAGAAAGGGTGAGCTCAACTAGCCCAATAAGAAATATTATGACTAAGATAATGCAGAATAAATTATCCTTAGTCTTTAACAATGTTAAACTGATAAAATACAATAGACATCAAGTTTAACTGCAGCAGAACAAGCAATCCATTAGATGAGTCAAGTAGAGAATAAAATCTACTATCTTCTATGGTCTAAAATGTTTTCATCAATTTTTATCGCTGAAACTCAGCTTAATAAATAAAACACATCATTTAATCATCCCTGTACTATGGCCGAGGATATTCATTAAATCATCAATGGTCATGACTATACCGAACAATCCCTGGTCATAACCATACCAAAAACTATCCATCAATGTATTACAGGCCACTGATGACTTTTACCATATCATTTATAACATTACAGGTCATGATTATACCGAATGATCCCTGGTCATAATCTTTCTAATTCCATCTATGCACGTAAGCCAAAGATGACTTTTATTACAATATAAGCATAAGGATGATGACAATGACATAATAATTCAATAAAACAAGTTCCATAATTAATTTATCCAGGAACCAACAACGTCCAAATTGTCAACATGATACTGCAAATGGATTTTCACCTGTTATACGGTAATCCACGTATACAGATTATTTCCACAATTTAATAAGGAATGAATATAAAGGATCATTCACCATGCATGTGTTAATCCATATAGATAGGTTATTCTAATAGAATAATAAAGAATGGAATAACAGAAGGATTCACCATGCGTGCGATAGACTGCACATACAGACTATTCCCAACAGAATAATAAAGAATGGAACCAGGTCATGCGTAAATGCACAGACAGGATATTTCGACAGAATAATAAAGAATGGAATAACACAGAATTCACCATGCATGCGATAGACCGCACAAACAGGTTATTCCAACAGAATAATAAATAATGGAACCAGGTCATGCATAAACGCACAAACAGGATATTCCAACAGAATAATAAAGATTGAAATAACAACAGAATTCACCATACATGCGATAGATCGCACAGACAAGTAATTCCAACAGAATAATAAATAATGGAATCAGGTCATGCGTAAATGCACAGACAGTATATTCTGACATAATAATAAAGAATGGAATAACAACAGAATTTCACCATATATACGGTACTTCGCATAAATAGGTTATTCCAATAGAATAATAAAGAACGGAACCAGTCAAAGTAAATTGCATGACCAAGCAGGATATTCAAATGTAATAATAAAGAATGGAATAATAGAAGAATTTCACCATGTATGCGGTACTTTGCATAGACAGGTTATTCCAACATAATAATAAAGAATGAAATAACAGAAGTTCTCTTCATGAATACGAAAGAAATAATACCCCTTACCTTAGAAGAACTGGATATTGGAAAAGTGAAGTAGCATAATACTTTTCTTCTTTCTCTCTATTGTTTCTCTCTCTAGAGTTTCAGTGAATTCGTAAGAAATAATGAAGGAATGAGCTTCTATTTATATGGGAATGGACTGAATAGTAACTAATTCATGAACGGTCCAGATTGATTTACTTTTAAGCAGACGGTCCATATTGATTTACTATTAAAACTTAAAGCAAAGGTCCATATTGATTCACTATTAAAACTTTAAACCCAATGATCCATATTGATTTACTATTAAAACTTTAAACCAACGATCCATATTGATTTACTATTATAATTTCAACCAACGATGCGAAAAAATTAGCACATCTCCTCATAGAATAATATTGTACCCAAAAATGATTTGGACCGAAAAGAAATATATTTTTCGGGTGAATAGTACCCCGTGAATAGTACTTTGAGAATAGTAACCCCGTGAATAGTACCCCGACACGAAAAGTGTCCCAAATACCCGAGTGAACAATACTAGAGTGAATAGTAACTGGGTGAATAGTAACTTATGAATAGTAACTCGTGAATAGTACTCCGACACAAAAAATGTCCCAAATACCCGAGTGAATAATACTAGAGTGAATAGTAATCGGGTGAATAGTAACCCATGAATAGTAATTCGTGAATAGTACTCCGACACAAAAAGTGCCCCGAATACCCGATTGAACAATATAACCTCCAGACATCAATTATTATCGAAATAAATGTCGATTTCCACTAACATTAATAATTCCAACACAATAGAACTATCAATTTCATCTTTAATCAACACGAACTTATTCATCATTAATATTATAACTCACAATATTTAACAACCAGGTCGTTCCCAAGAAAGAGAGGGCTTTCCAGTAAGGATTTCTCCCTATTGGCGCATAATTAGGTGACCAAACCTCTCCTTGACAGAACTTCTAGACATTGTAAATATTGCAATTTAATAATATGAATAACTTTGTTGTCTCAATTATTAATTTAATAATATAGCATATTATACATATGATACTATGACAATAATTGAATCAATAATATAATAGATATGATGCAACAATTACTGTAGCAATAATTGAGTATAACTGAGTGACTTCTCACGTAAGCATCAATAACCAATACCGTGTGCTACTATGCAACCAGCAGACATTACTATACTTTACTCTAGGGTAGTTCAACGGTATAATTCGGTAACACTTTCGCTATTATTTTCATAAAAATATCTTTGTCATTTTTCTCAATTTGACAATAATTCCATTGTGGGGTCCACCAATGATTGTGCCGTTGTACGAATATTCCCTACTAAAATGAATATTCCCCGACCAATCGAATATTATATAACCACTTGCTTACTTTACAAAAGTTGTAAATATTACCCATAACTATAACATTATATTAAATCGACACCATAATATTCAAAAATATATTTCGAGAAAATTATTCTTTATTCATAAAAGTTGGGGTCTTACAACCTCCCCTTCTTATGAAATTTAGTCCTCAAAATTAGGGTACGTACCTGATATATCGAAGAGGTGAAGATATCGTGACTTTATCTCAGATTCTAACTCCCAGGTTATTTCTTCCGCATCGTGGTTTCTCCACAAAACTTTGACTTGAGGTATAACCTTGGAGCATAGAATATGATCCTTCTTATCTAAGATTTTAACAAGTAACTCTTCATACGTTAAATCTTCCTCTATCTCGTCCAGTTCTAATTCAATAATGTGGTTCAGGTCTTTCACATATTTACGTAACATAGATATGTGAAAAACATTATGAACACGAGATATACTTGGCGGTAAGGCGAGTCTATAGGACACAGTTCCTACTCGTTTGAGGATTAAAAATGGGCCAATGAATCGAGGATTGAGCTTTCCTCTCTTTCCAAATCTTGTAACTCCTTTCCATGGAGCAACACATAACAGCACATGATCTCCAATATTGAATTCCACGTCTTTTCGATGAAGATCAACATAACTCTTTTGTCGATCTTATGAGGTTTCTATACATTGTCGGATCGTTTGAATCTTTTCCATAGTCATACGTACCAAATTCGGTCCCAACAATATTGCTTCACCCACCTTATCCCAGTATAATGGAGAATGACACTTTCTTCCATACAACGCCTTGAATGGAGCCATGCCAATACTTGCTTGATAACTGTTGTTGTAGGAAAACTCCACCAATGGTAAGATTGTCCCAAATTCCCTTGAAGTCAAGGACACAGAGTCTTAATAAATCTTCAAGAGTTTGAATAGTCCTTTCCGACTACCCATCTGTTTGAGGATGATATGCCGAACTAAATCGTAACTCCGTGCCCATAGCTTTTTGCAAACTAACCCAAAATCTTGAAGTAAATCTTGGGTCTCGATTAGAAACTATGGATACTAGCATACCATGCAATATTACAATCTCGTTTATGTACATACTAGCAAGATGTTCAAGTGTATAAGTTTCTCGTATCGGTAAGAAATGAGCAGACTTGGTCAATCTATCAACAATGACCCAAATTGCATCTATACCTTGAGAAACCTTGGGAAGACCAGTAATAAAATCCATGGTAATGTGCTCCAACTTCTATTCTGGAATTTCAAGTGGTTGCAATGGACCTTTTGGTACTTGATGCTCCGCCTTGACTCGTTGACAAGTTAGACACCTTGAGATAAACCCCGCTATCTCTCTCTTCATATTGCTCCACCAAAATGTATGTCGAAGATCACGATACATTTGGTACTCCCGAGATGGATTGCAAACGGTGTGTTGTGCGCCTCCATCATGATTTTATACTTCAAGTCAGAATCGTTAGGAACACAAAGTCTGGAGTTAACTCGAAGTATTCCTTCTTCATTGATTCTTGCTTTCGGAATATTACATTCTTCCACTTTCTTCTTCATACGCATCAGCTCCAGGTCTGTAGCTTGAGCAGCTTTAACTTTATCGATTAAAGTCGGTTCTACTTGTATATTTGCCATCATCACATGGGTCCCTGGAGTCTTTAACTCTATCTCCATCCTTTATAAGTCATAAAAAATGGGCCTTTGCGTTGACAATATCGCACTCGTACCTGCATATGATCTTCTACTCAATGCGTCAGCTACTACGTTCGCTTTTCTAGGATGGTATTGAATGGTATGATCATAATCCTTCAACAGCTCAAGCCAACGTCATTGCCGCATGTTGAGTTCCTTTTGAGTGAAGAAATATTTGAGGATTTTATGATCCGTATAGATTTCCACCTTCTCTCCATACAGGTAATGCCTCCAAATCTTAAGCTTAAAAGCAACAATGACCAACTCTAGATCATGAGTAGAATAATTCCTCTCATATTCTTTGAGTTGTCGTGAGGCATAGGCTATGACTTTCCCATGTTGCATGAGAACACATCCTAACCCTTTGCCTGAAGCATCACTGTAAATGACAAATCCCTCCGTGCCAGAAGGTATTGTCAGAACAGGTGCTGAAATGAGTCTACTCTTGAGTTCTTGAAAACTCTTCTCACATTCCTTGCTCCAACCGAATTTTTTATATTTTCAAGTCAACTGTGTTAATGGAGTAGCGATTCGAGAAAACCCTTCTACGAATCTCCGATAATGACCAGCTAAGCCGAGAATGCTACATACTTCGGTCACTGACTTAGGTTTCTCCCATCTTTGAATTGCTTCAATCTTTGTCGGGTTAACAGATATTCCTTGATTTGATATCACGTGCCCAAAGAATGCAACTTCCTTAAGCCAGAACTCATATTTCTTCAACTTGGCATATAGCTTGTTTTCACGAAGCTTTTGAAGTATCAGCCTCAAGTGTTGCTCATGGTCTTCACGGGTTTTGGAGTATATGAGGATGTCATCAATAAAGACGACCACAAAGTGATCCAAATATTCTTTGAATACTCGGTTCATCATGTCCATGAAGGCAGGAGGAGCATTAGTCAATCCAAAAGACATGACTAGGAATTCATAATGCCCGCGTCTTGGAGTTCAAAGCGATCTTTGGAATGTCATCAGCTTTTAATCTTCAATCGATGATATCCGTAACTAAGATCGATCTTTGAAAAGAATTTGGCGCCTTGCAACTGATCAAACAAATCATCAATACGAGGTAACGGGTACCTATTTTTGATGGTGACATGATTCAACTCCCGATAATCAATACAAAGTCACATACTTCTATCTTTCTTCTTCACGAATAGAACAGGAGCACCCCAAGGAGACATACTAGGACGAATGAAACTGATGTCTAACAATTCCTGTAGTTGGGTTTTTAACTCCTGAATTTCAATAGGAGCCATTCGATATGGGGCTTTGGAAATGGGTTTTGTACCGGTTTCAAGATCGATACAAAATTCAATTTCACGCTCTGGGGGTAGGCAAGGAAGTTCTTCAGGGAATACGTCAAAAAATTTATTAACAATAGAAATATCATTCAAATCTGACGTATTTTTATTTAAATCCGTGATATGGGCTAAAAAAGCTTGACATCCGTTTTTCAATAAACGAATAGCTTTATGGCTTGATATGACAGTGATTGATTTTAGTGGTTTGGTTGCTTGAATTCGCATAATAGGTTGGTTAGGAATATGAAAGATAACAACCTTACAAAAATAATCAATTTTAGCATGATGAGTAGTTAACCAATAAATCCCTAAAATCACATCAAATGCAAGTATTTTCAAGGAAATAAGATCGACGAAGTAACGATGCGATTCTGGATTTGAATCAAACAAGACTTATAAACAGTAGATGTAATAAAGGTTTCTCCCAACGGAGTTTCAACAGATAAGTCAAAGTCTAATTTCTCCAGAGTCAAATTTAAACATTGAGCGCAAGTAGGAGAAATAAAGGAATGGGTAGAACCGGTATCAAATAAAGTATAAACTTCGCTAGAGTTTATGATTAGCTTACCCGTGATCACCTCATTTAGACTCCTCTCTTTTTGGGAGGTTACGACAAACACTCTCCCTTGAACTACCGGTTTTGTCTTGTCTGGAACACCCTTTGATGTCTCCATCCCACCTGGACTTGACTTTGGTGTACGACAAAATCGGGCTAGGTGGCCTTCTTTTCCACAATTATAGCATGCTTTGGACTGCATCGTGTATTTTGGACTTATGTGTCCTTCCCCTCCACATTTGTAACATACGACCGGCGGTCGTTCTCCTTCCTTAACAACGGGTGCTGGTGTTGACGTCTTTCCATCTTTACTGAACCTTCTCTTCTTGAACTTTCCACTCCTATTGTCTTGGCCATGATTACCACCGAAGTGGTTATCATTTTTGGCATGTTGATTCCCTCCACATTTATTGTCACCGCTTCGATGACTGCTACCACTGGTATTATCGACTTGTCGGTTGCTCTCTCTTGGTTGGGTTGACTCATTATCGCGCTCTAATAACTGAGCCATATTCACAACATCTGAATACAAACACAATTTATGAGAGATAAGGTATTGATGTATTTCAGGTTTCAAACCTCTTAGAAACATCCGCGTCATTCTCTCCTCATTATCAACCAAGTGGGATGCAAACCGAGACGACTCAGAAAACTTAGCTTCGTACTGCGCCACGGTCATATTGTTTTGCTCAAGCTTGATGAACTCTACCTCCTTCATGTGATGAATACTTTCAGGAAAGTACTTGTCGTTGAACAGCTCTTGGAACTTCTCCCAAGACATCTTGGTCTATGTAGATTAAACGCGCTTCTGATTCCCAACAATAATCTGCCTCTGCACGCAACATGAAGTTGGCAAAGGGAACTTTTTGTTCCTCGGAGCATCCCAAGACATCAAATATCTTGTTGATCTGCCTTATCCACGTCTCCGCCTTAAGTGGTTTTGGCTGCTCTCAAAAAACTCAGTGGTCCCAGCTCCTTGAATCGCTAAGCGGTGACCGTCCGAGAGTTGTCAGTGTTTCCACCTGCATTTTGGACAGAAGCCGCTTTCGCATGATGCTGCATGAATTGCATAAAGCCTCTGTGTAAAATCCCAAATTTTATGAATAAAGATTTAAATTTCTCAAAAAAAAAAATTGAATATTATGGTGTGGATTTGATATAATGTTATAGTTGTGGGTAGTATTTATAAATTTTGAAAATTATGCAAGTTGTTGTATTATATTCGATTGGTCGGGGAATATTCTTTTTGTCGGGGAATATCCGCACGACGGTACAATCATTGGTGGACCCCACAACAGAATTGTTGTTGGATTGAGAAAACGTCAAAAATATTTTTATGAAAATAACGACGGAAGTTTTTCGTTAATCTTGTTGAACTACTCGGTAGTAAAAAATGAAGAATGTCGTGTGGTTGCATAGTAGCACACGGTATTGATTATTGATGCTTACGAGAGAAGTCACTCAGTTTTATTCAATTATTGCTTCAGTAATTGTTGCATAGTATCTCACGTTATTTGATTCAATTATTGTCAATATTTTATATATTATTAAATCAATAATTGAGATGACAGAGTTATTAATATTATTATTTGTAATATTAACGATGTCTAGAAGTTCTGCCAAGGAGAGGTTTGGTCACCTAATTGCGCGCCAATAGGGAAAAATCCTTATTGGAAAGCCCCCTCTTTCCTGGGAACGACCTGGTCGATTAATAGTGTGAATTATAATAATGATGATGAAGTTTTGTTTTATTAGTATTATTAATGTAATAAAACAGAAAAGTTTTTTATATAAAACAGAACACTTTTATAAAGTTATTATTTTTATTAGGCAATAATTAGAATATATTATATTTTATTATGCATAGTGTTTTGCATAGTAAAAACTTTTTATATAAAACATAATACTTTTATAAAGTTATTTGTTTTATTAGACAATAATTAGAATATATTAAATTTTATTATGCATAGTGTTTTCATAGTACTGCATAGTATTTGTATAGTAAAATATTTTTATATAAAAAATGAATACTTTTATAAAGTTATTTGTTTTATTAGATTATAAATAGAATATATTATATTTTATTTAAAAGATTTTATTTTATTAGAATATTTTATTAAATCAACTGATTTGTCTGCTTAAAAGTGAATCAATCTGGATAGTTCATGAATTAATTCTTATTCAATCCATTCTTCTATAAATAGAAGCTCATTCCTTCATTATTTCTTACGAATTCTTTGAAACTCTAGAGAGAGAAACTGTAGAGAGAATTCTTCTTCTATAATCTTGAGCGTATTTCTTTCGAGTTTAAGAAAGCTTTGAGTGTAGTGCAAATTTTCTTCAAGTACATTCCCGCCCTACCCGTCGGAGTACTCTTCTTTATAAGGTAAGAGATATTATTTCTTGTACCGTAAGGGGTATTATTTCTTTCGTATTCATGAAGAGAACTTCTGTTATTTCATTCTTTATTATTTTGTTAGAATAACCTGTATACGGGGACTACCCTATACTTGGTGAAATTCTTCTATTATTCCATTCCTTATTATTACATTGGAATAACTTTTGTATATCAAATACCGCATACATGGTGAAATTCTTCTATTATTCCATTCTTTATTATTATTCCGGATAATATCACATGCATGCGTTTATGCATGACCTGGTTCCATTATTTATTATTACATTGGAATAACTCCGTATAAGTGCGGTTTTATCGCATGCATGTTGAATTCTGTTGTTATTCCATTCTTTATTATTCTATCGAAATATCCTGTCTGTGCATTTACGCATTACCTGGTTCCGTTATTTATTATTCCGTTAGAACATCCTATCGGTGCAAATTTCTCATGACCTGGTTCCGTTATTTATTATTCTGTTGGAATATCATGTCTGTGCGTTTACGCATGACCTGGTTCCGTTATTTATTATTACGTTGGAATAACACATGCATGCGGTCTATCGCATGCACGGTGATTTCTTTTGTTATTCCATTCTTTATTATATTGAGTTGGTTAAAGTTTTGACTTCTATACTCCATGAAATTAGTGGAATATCCTTGATATTTTGCGTTTCATCCAAAGATCTTTTCATAGAAATATTCTTACGAGCATTCTTGAATTTTACTCTACAAAGAAGTATCATGTTGACAATTTGAACGTTATTAGTTCCTGGATAATTTAATTCTTGAACTTGTTTTATTGAATTCTTATATCATTGTCATCATCCTCATGTTTATATTATGTTGGAAGTCATATGTGGCCTGTATTGCATAGATGGAATTGGTATGATTATGACCAGGGATTATTCGGTATAATCATGACCGTAATGTTACAAATGATGTGGAAAAAATCCTCATTGGCCCGTAGTGCATTGATGGACAGTTTTTGGTATGATTATGGCTATGGATTCTCTTCGGCCAAGGGAGCAAAGATGAATTGTTTTATGGCATGATCAGGACCGTTGATGAAAACACAATTATCTTGGCCCGTAGTGCATGGATAATTTGTGGTCGTGATACTAATGAATATCATTGGCCGTAGTGTAGGGATGATGTGGATTATTTATTAAGCTGAGTCTCAGCGATAAAAGTGATGAAAAACCTTTTTAAATCATAAAAGATAGTAGATTTTATTCTCTATTTGACTCTTTTAATGGATTGCTTATTCCGCTGCAGTTAAACTTGATGGTTGTTATATTTTATCAGTTTAACATTGTTGAAGGCTAACGATAATTTTTTTCTGCATTATCTTAATCATAATATTTCTTACTGGGCTAGTTGAGATCACCCTTTTGCTTTTATTGTTCTCTTCAGGAAATGAGAACGTAGCAGGGAATAGTCGGGGAACAGAGTGACGGTCCAGATGATATCATTAGTAGTCCTCACTATTCTATGAAATAATGTGATAATAATTGTAATGAGGACTTATTCTGAGAGTGAATATTGTCTAGAAGACAATATTTGTATTAAAACTCACATCTCTTGTTGTATATTTAAAATTGTTTTTATATTCTGTACCATGTATTTGGCGACTCAAGATGGGTGATGTATACCAATTTTGGGGGCGTCACAGTTGGTATCAAAGCTTAGGGATATAATCCCTGGCTGAGATGTGAGACAAAAACTAGGAGGGGAGAGACGGGGAATTCTTTCGTTAGTATGACCTACCTAAGTTTATTTGGTATTTAATTGGTCAGTCAGAGTATAAGGATTATATGTAATTTGTTAATTAACTCTTGTTTTGTGACAGTATTTGAAAATGACATCTAAAAATGTTGAGGTAAGCTATGGAGCACATGAGATCGTTGAGTCACCGCTGATCAATAGCCAGAATAATGTGCAACAGGAAGGCGATAATCCTCCTGTAAACAACAACACTGTTCAAATGACGAACGACGGTACGTTTAGGAGCTTTTTAGAATTCATGCAACCCCAAACGAGAGAGACTCTTGTTCATAATGCAGGTGGAAATAATGGCAACCCACGGTTGGTCACCGCTAAGCAGTTCAAGGAGCTGGGACCACCAGAGTTTTTGGGAAAGCCAAACCCACTTAAGGCAGAGACGCGTATTAAGTAGATCACCAAGATATTTGATGTCTTGGAATGCTCAGAGGAGCAAAAAGTTTCATTCGCCACCTTTATGTTGCGTGAAGAAGCAGATCATTGGTGGGAATCTGTAAAACATACCCAGCGTGACGCACTCAAGATGTCTTGGGAGAAATTTCAAAAATTGTTCAACGACAAGTACTTTCCTGAAAGTATTCGTCACATGAAGGAGGTGGAATTTATCAAGCTGGAGCAAAACAATATGACCGTGTCACAGTACGAGGCTAAGTTTGCGGAATTATCCCGATTTGCATCCCATTTGGTCGATAATGAGGAGCGAATGACGCGAATGTTTCTGCGAGGTTTGAAACCTAATATACGTCAATACCTCATTTTTCACAAACTTTGTTTATATTCAGATGTTGTGAATAGGGCTCAGTTATTGGAGCGCGATAATGAGTCAGCACAACCAAAAGGCAACAACCAACAACACGATAATAATTGTACCGGTGGCAACGGCCATTGGAACAATGATAACCATCGTGGGGGAAATTATCATGCCAATAATGGTAACCACTTCGGTGGTAATCATGGCCAAGATAATAGAAGTGGAAATTTCAAGAAGAGAAGGTTTAATAATGATGGAAAGACAACAGCACCAGCACCCATTTCAAAGGAAGAAGAACGACCACCGGTCGTATGTTTCAAATGCGGACAGGAGGGACACATCCGTCCAAACTGTACGCAGCAATCCAATGCGTGTTTCAATTGCGGAAGAGAAGGTCACCTAGCTCAATTTTGTCGTGTAGTGAAGTCAAGTCCAGCTGGGATGGTGACGCCAAAGGATGTCCCAGACAAGTCAAAGCCGGTAGTTTAAGTGAGAGTGTTTATTGAGGAACCCGAATGAAGTTGTCACGGGTAAGTTAATCATAAACACTTATGAAGTTTATACCTTATTTGATACCAGTTCTACCCACTCTTGTATTTCACCTAGTTGTGTTCAATGTTTGAACTTGGCTATTGAGAAATTAGACTTTGACTTATCTGTTAAAACTCTGTTAGGAGAAACCTTCATTACATCCATTATTTATAAATCTTGTTTGATTCAAATAGACACTTTCACGTTACCTGTCGATCTTATCTCTTTGAAAATACTTGCCTTTTATGTGATTTTTGGAATTGATTGGTTAACTACTCATCATGCTTTTCGTAAGGTTGTTAGTTTTTATATTCCTAACCAACCTGTTATGTGAATTCAAGCAACCAAACCACTAAAGTCAATCACTGTTATATCAAGCCATAAGTAAAGAGCCCCGGTCCTTTCGTTGTTGACTTCCTTGTGTGGAATGCACCGAAGCCAGACTATCTATAGGAGACATTGTGAATAACGGTGGCAAGTTGACAGGTATCAATGTGATGTGCTATCCAAGTCTTGGATGAGGGTCACAGTTTTGAATGATATTTATATCGTTAATAAATTTCTTGAAGTTATTTTGGAAGACTTCTTGGCCTACCCCAGAGCGTGAAATCGAATTTTGTACTGACCCCAGTACAAAACCCCATTTCTAAAACCCTTAAATATTTCTTCAACTAAAACGAACGTAACATTCGCCAAAGACATTTACTCGAGCTGTTGAAGATTACGATCGTACCATTCAATACCATCGTAAAAAAGCGAACGTGGTAGCTGACGCGTTGAGTAGAAGATCGTATGCATTTATGAGTGTGAATATATGAACCTACGTGAAGATAACGAATATACGAGTACAATCGACTTTAATCGATAAAGTTAAAGCCGCTCAAACTACACACCCGAAGCTGATGAATGTGAAAAAAGAAGGTTCAAGAGGGCGTTATTCTAGAAGAAAGAATTGATGAAGAGAGGAAATGTCAACCCTCGATTTAATTTGTCCATTTGAAATCCTCGATTAAGTATGAATTGTGGCTTATAGACTCGTTTTACCGCCAAGTATGTCGTGTGTTCATAATGTTTTTAATGTATCGATGTTACGCAAATATGTGGACGACCCGAACCACATTATTGATTTAGAACCGGACGAGATAGCGGATAAATTAACATATGAATATGTACCTGTTAAAATCTTGGATAAGAAGGATCATATTCGACACTCAAAGGTTATACCTCAAGAGTTAGAATCTAACGAGGTATCATCATCTGTTCGGCATACCAGGTACGTACGTAAATTTCGAGGGCGAAATTTCATGAGGGGAGATTGTAAAATCCCAAATTTTATGAATAAAGATTTAAATTTCTCAAAAAAAAATTTTAATATTATGGTGTGGATTTGATATAATGTTATAATTGTGGGTAGTATTTATAAATTTTACAAAGTATGCAAGTTGTTGTATTATATTCGATTGGTCGGGGAATATTCTTTTTGTCGGGGAATATCCGTACGACGGTACAATCATTGGTGGACCCCACAACGGAATTTTTGTCGGATTGAGAAAATGACATAAATATTTTTCTGAAAATAACGGCGGAAGTTTTACCATTAATACTGTTGAACTACTCGGTAGTAAAAGAACAGTAATACGCGTGGTTGCATAGTAGCACACGATATTGATTATTGATGCTTACGAGAGAAGTCACTCAGTTTTATTCAATTATTGCTTTAGTAATTGTTGCATAGTATCTCACGTTATTTGATTCAATTATTGTCGATATTTTATATATTATTAAAACAATAATTGAGATGACAGAGTTATTAATATTATTATTTGCAATATTAACGATGTCTAGAAGTTTACCGAGGAGAGGTTTGGTCACCTAATTTGGCATGATAGAGAGAAATCCTTATTTGAAAGCCCCTCTTTCACGAGGAGCGACACAGTCGATTAATAGTGTGAATTATAATAATGATGATGAAGTTTTGTTTTATTAGTATTATTAATGTAATAAAATAGAAAAGTTTTTATATAAAAGCAGAATACTTTTATAAAGTTATTTATTTTATTAGGAAATAATTAGAATATATTATATTTTATTATGCATAGTGTTTTGCATAGTAAAAACTTTTTATATAAAAGCGAATACTTTTATAAAGTTATTTATTTTATTAGACAATAATTAGAATATATTATATTTTATTATGCATATACTGTTTCATAGTACTGCATAGTAAAATCTTTTTTTATATAAAAGCAGAATACTTTTATAAAGTTATTCGTTTTATTAGATTATAAATACAATATATTATATTTTATTTAAAAGATTTTGTTTTATTAGAATATTTTATTAAATCAATCTGGACCGTTCGTTTAAAAGTGAATCAATCTAGACCGTTCATGAATTAGTTACTATTCAATCCATTCTTCTATAAATAGAAGCTCATTCCTTCATTATTTCTTACGAATTCACTCAAACTCTAGAGAGAGAAACTGTAGAGAGAATTCTTCTTCTATAATCTTGAGCATATTTCTTTAGAGTTTAAGAAAGCTTTGAGCATAGTGCAAGTTTTCTTCAAGTACATTTCCACCCTACCCGTCGGAGTACTCTTCTTTATAAGGTAAGGGATATTATTTGTTGTACCGTAAGGGGTATTATTTCTTTCGTATTCATGAAGAAAACTTCTGTTATTCTATTCTTTATTATTTTGTTGGAATAACCTGTATACGGGGACTACCCTATACTTGGTGAAATTCTTCTGTTATTCCATTCCTTATTATTCTGTTGGAATAACCTGTACATGCGGAGTACCGCATACATGGTGAAATTCTTCTATTATTCCATTCTTTATTATTCTGTCGGAATATCATGTCTATGCGTTTACTCATGACCTGGTTCCATTATTTATTATTCTGATGGAATAACTGTATCTCTGCGATCTATCGCATGCATGGTGAATTATTGTTGTTATTCCATTCTTTATTATTACGTCGAGAATATCATATGCATGCGCTTACGCATGACTTGGTTATTATTATTTATTATTACTCGTTGGAACATCACGCCGATGCAATTTTCGCTTTGACAGTTCCGTTATTTATTATACATTGGAATATCTCATGCGTGTGTTTACACATGACTGGTTTCGATTATTTATTATTCTGTTGGAATAACACATGCATGCGGTCTATCGCATGCTGGTGATTTCTTTTGTTATTCCATTCTTTATTATATTCGGTTGGTTAAAGTTCTGACTTCTATACTCCATGAAATTAGTGGAATATCCTTGATATTTGCGCTTCATCCAGTATCTTTTCATGGAAATATTCTTCTGAGAATTCTTGAATTTTACTCTACAAAGAAGTATCATGTTGACAATTTGAGCGTTATTAGTTCCTGGATAATTTAATTCTTGAACTTGTTTAATTGAATTCTTATATCATTGTCATCATCCTCATGTTTATATTATGTTGAAAGTCATCTGTGGCCTATATTGCATAGATGGACTTGGTATGATTATGACCAGGGATTATTCGGTATAATAATGACCGTAATATTACAAATGATGTCGAAAAAATCCTCATTGGCCCGTAGTGCATTGATGGACAGTTTTTGGTATGATTATGACTATGGATTCTCTTCGCCCAAGAGAGGAAAGATGAATTGTTTTATGGCATGATCAGGACCGTTGATGAAAACACGACTATCTTGGCCCGTAGTGCATGGATAATTTGTGGTCGTGATACTAATGAATATCCTTGGCCGTAGTGCAGGGATGATGTGGATTATTTATTAAGCTGAGTCTCAGCAATAAAAGTGATGAAAAACATTTTTAAATCATAAAAGATAGTAGATTTTATTCTCTATTTGACTCTTTTAATGGATTGCTTGTTCCGCTGCAGTTAAACTTGATGTTTGTTATATTTTTTTCTGCATTATCTTAGTCATAATATTTCTTACTGGGCTAGTTGAGCTCACCCTTTTGCTTTCATTGTTCTCTTCAGGAAATGAGAGCGTGGCGAGGGACTAGTCGGAAGAAGAGTAATGGTCCGGATGATAGCATTAGTAGTCCTCACTATTCTATGAAATAGTGTGATAATAATTGTAATGAGGACTTATTCTGAGAGTGGATATTGTCTAGAAGACAATATTTGTATTAAAACTCACAGCTCTTGTTGTATATTTAAGATTGTTTTTGTATTCTATACCATGTATTTGGTGACTCAAGATGGGTGATGTATGCCAATTTTGGGGGCGTCACACTCTGACCATCCCATCGTTCACCATTTCATCGGTGTTATTGTTTTCATGAGGATTATTGTCTTCCTGTTGCACATTACCCTGGGCATTGATCATTGGTGACTCAATGGTCTCATGTGCTTCATTTCTTATCTCAACATTTTCGGATGCCATTTTCAAATACTGCAACAAAACAAGGGTTAATTAACATATCACATATTATACCTATACTCTGACCGACCAATTAAATACCAAATAAACTTAGGTAGGTCATACTAGCGAAGGAATTCCCCATCTCTCCCCTCCTAGTTCTTGCCTCACATGTCAGCCAGGGATCATATCCCTAAGCTTTGATACCAACTGTGACGCCCCCAAAATAGGTATACATCACCCATCTTGAGTCACCAGATACATGGTACAAAAATACAAATACAACTTAATAATACAACTGTCCTGTAAAATACGACAAAACATAAACTGAGAGTTTTAATAAGAATATTGTCATCTAGACAATATCCACACTCAATGGAGTCCTCATTACATTTATTGTCACACTATTTTACAGAATAGTGAGGACTACTAATGCTATCATTTGGACCATCACTCCGTTCCCCGACTCGTCCCAAACTATATTCTCATTTCACAAGAGAATAAAGGAAAGAAAGGGTGAGCTCAACTAGCCCAGTAAGAAATATTATGACTAAGATAATGCAGAATAAATTATCTTTAGTCTTTAACAATGTTAAATTGATAAAATACAATAGACATCAAGTTTAACTGCAGCGGAACAAGCAATCCATTAGAAGAGTCAAGTAGAGAATAAAATCTACTATATTCTGTGGTCTAAAATGATTTCATCAATTTTTATCGCTGAGACTCAGCTTAATAAATAAAACACATCATCTAATCATCCCTATACTATGGCCAAGAATATTCATTAAATCATCAATGGTCATGACTATACCGAACAATCCCTAGTTATAATCATACCAAAAACTGTCCATCAATGCATTACAGGCCACTGAGGATTTTTACCATATAATTTATAACATTATAGGTCATGATTATACCGAATGATCCCTGGTCATAATCATACTAAGTCCATCTATGCACGTAAGCCAAAGATGACTTTCATTACAATATAAGCATGAGGATGATGACAATTACATAATAATTCAATAAAACAAGTTCATTAATTAATTTATCCAGGAACCAACAATGTCCAAATTTTCAACATGATACTGCAAATGAATTTTCACCCGCCATGCAGTAATCCACGTACACAGATTATTTCCACAATTTAATAAGGAATGAATACAAAGGATCATTCACCATGCATGTGCGATAGACTGCATAGACAGGTTATTCCCAATAGAATAATAATGAATGGAACCAGGTCATACGTAAATGCACAGACAGGATATTCCGACAGAATAATAAAGAATGGAATAACAACAGAATTCACCATGCATGCGATAGACCGCACAGACAGGTTATTCCAACAGAATAATAAATAATGGAACCAGGTCATGCGGAAACGCACAGACAAGATATTTCGACAGAATAATAATGAATGGAATAACAACAGAATTTCACCATGTATGCGATACTTCGCATAAATAAGTTATTGAAATAGAATAATAAAGAACGGAACCATGTCAGGCGAAATTCGCACCGACAGGATATTCCAACAGAATAATAAAGAATGGAATAATAGAAGAATTTCGCCATGTATGCGGTAGATTTCTTGATGACAAAGTTAATCCAACATAATAATAAAGAATGGAATAACAGAAGTTCTCTTCATGAATACGAAAGAAATAATACCCCTTACCTTAGAAGAACTGGATATTGGAAAAGTGAAGTAGCAGATACTTTTCTTTTTTCTCTCTATAGTTTCTCTCTCTAGAGTTTCAGTGAATTCGTATGAAATAATGAAGGAATGAGCTTCTATTTATAGGAGAATAGAATGAATAGTAACTAATTCATGAACAGTCCAGATTGATTTATTTTTAAACGGACGGTCCATATTGATTTACTATTAAAACTTAAAGCAACGGTCCATACTGATTCACTATTAAAATTTAAACCAGCAATCCATATTGATTCACTATTAAAACTTTAAACCAGCGATCCATATTGATTTACTATTAAAACTTTAAACTAACGATCCATATTGATTTACTATTATAATTTCAACCAACGGTCTGAAAAATTAGCACATCTCCTCATGGAATAATATTTTACCCAAAAATGAATTGGACCGAAAAGAAATATATTTTTTGGGTGACTAGTACCCCGTGAATAGTACCCCGACACGAAAAGTGTCCCAAATAGTCGAGTGAACAATACTAGAGTGAATAGTAACCGGGTGAATAGTAACTCATGAATAGTAACTCGTGAATAGTACCCTGATACAAAAAATGTCCCAAATACCCGAGTGAATACTACTAGAGTGAATAGTAATTGGGTGAATAGTAACCCGTGAATAGTACTCCAACACAAAAAGTGCCCCGAATACCCGATTGAACAATATAACCTCCAGACATCAATTATTATCGAAATAAATGTCGATTTCCACTAACACTGATAATTCCAACACAATGGAACTATCAATTTTATCTTTAATCAACACGAACTTATTCATCATTAATATTATAACTCACAATATTTAAAAACCAATTCGTTCCCAGGAAAGAGGGGGCTTTCCAATAAGGATTTCTCTCCTATCATAGCGCAATTAGGTGACCAAACTCTCCTCGATGTAACTTCTAGACATTATAAATATTGCAATTTAATAATATGAATAACTTTATCATCTCAATTATTGATTTAATAATATAATATATTATACAGATGATACTGTGACAATAATTGAATCAATAATATGAGAGATATGATGCAGCAATTATTGTAGCAATAATTGAGTATAACTGAGTGACTTCTCATGTAAGCATCAATAACCAATACTGCAGTGTTTTCTATGCAACCACGCCAGACATCTTATACTTTTACTACCGGGTAGTTCAACAATTTTAACAGTAACACTTCTGCCGTTATTTTCATAAAAATATTTTGTCATTTTTCTCAATTCGACAATAATTCTTTTGTGGGTTCCACCAATAATTGCGCCGTTGTACGAATATTCCCTGCTAAAACGAATATTTCCCGAGCAATCGAATATTATATAACCACTTGCTTACTTTGCAAAATTTGTAAATATTACCCACAACTATAACATTATATTAAATCCACACCATAATATTCAAAAATATATTTTGAGAAAATTATTCTTTATTCATAAAAGTTGGGGTCTTACATCCGTTACCAAGAATAGATGACTTGTTTGATCAATTAAAGGGTGCTAGATATTTCTCGAAAATAGATTTAAGAAGTGGGTATCACCAATTGAAAGTAAGGAAGGAAGATGTAGCAAAGACGGCATTCCAAACTCTCTATGGACATTACGAATTTTTGGTGATGTCTTTTGGTTTGACAAACGCCCCTGCAGTGTTTATGGATTTGATGATTAGGGTGTTTAAACCATTTTTAGATAAGTTCGTGGTGGTATTTATCGATGATATTCGGGTGTACTCTAAAACTCAAGAAGAAAATGCGGAACACTTACGTCTGACGCTGGAGACGCTAAGAAAAGAAAAGTTATACGCGAAATTCTCTAAATGTGAATTTTAGCTGGAACGTGTACAATTTCTTGGGCATGTAATCGATAAGGATGGAATTTCAGTGGATCCATCAAAAGTCGAAGCTGTGATAAATTGAGAACCATTGAGATCTCCATTAGAAGTGAGAAGTTTCTTGGGATTTCCAGGTTATTAAAGACGGTTTATTCAGTATTTTTCCAAGATTGCCACTCCGTTGACAAAGTTGACAAGAAAAGCTGTAAAATTTATTTGGACGGAGAAGTATGAAGAAAGTTTCCAAGAATTGAAAAAGAAGTTAAGTGTGGCACCTGTGTTATCATTGCCAGACAATACAGGAAACTTTGTGGTGTATAGTGATGCTTCACACAAGGGTTTGGGTTGTGTCCTTATGCAAAATGGCAAAGTCATCGCGTATGCATCAAGGCAATTGAAAGACTACAAAAAAAGGGTATCCGACTCATGATTTGGAGTTGGCGGCGGTTGTGTTTGCTTTGAAAATATGGAGACACTATCTCTATAGAGAAAAATGTGAGATCTACACAGACCATATGAGTCTGAAGTATATTTTCACACAGAAGGACCTGAACATGCGTCAAAGGAGATGGATGGAATTGATAAAGGATTGTGAGATCTTTTATCATCTAGGCAAAGCAAATGTTGTTGCAGATCCCTTGAGTAGGAAAGGCTGAGAGAAGTTGATGTTGTTAACTGATAAGGAGGAGCTTATTTCATCAATGGCAAGGTTGGAGTTGGAAATTAAATTTTCAAAAGAATCCGATGAAAAATTACACCAGATGGAAGCCAGACCAACTTTGGTGGACAAAGTGAAGAACGCTCAACAACAGGATGAGGAATGTAGAAAAATAAGTGAAGTACAAGGTTGATACTGAGGGAATGCTGAGATTCGAGAGATGAATTTGGGTTCCAGCAGTACAGGATATTAAAGAAGACATCTTGACAGAAGCTCATAGCTCAAGATATTCAATTCATCCGGGAAGTACGAAGATGTATCAAGATTTGCGGTGACATTTTTGGTGGCCAAATATGAAAAGAGACATTGCAGAATGCGTTACAAAGTGTTTGACATGTCAGAAAGTGAAGGCAGAGCATCAAAGACCAAGCGGGCTACTCCAACCGTTGGAAATATCGGAATGGAATAAGAGCATATCACAATGGATTTTGTGGTAGGCCTTCCAACGACTCTGAAAGGATACGATGCGATATGGGTGATAGTGGACAGACTGACGAAATTTGCACACTTTTTGCCAATAAAAATTAGATTTAATCTTGATCAGCTGATAAAGCTATACGTTAAAGAGATCATGATGAGGCATGGAGTTCAAGTATCTATAGTGTCAGATCGAGACCCGAGGTTCACATCAAATTTTTGGAAGAGACTACAAGGATGCATGGGAACACAACTGAAGATGAGTATCCGCAAACCGATGGACAAAGCGAACGAACGATCCAGACACTAGAAGATATGCTTAGAGCGTGCATCATGGATTTCAAAGGAAACTGGGATGATCATCTACCGTTGGTGGAATTTTCATACAACAACAGTTACCATGAAAGCATTGGTATACCTCCATATGAGGCATTATACGGCAGAAAATGCAGAACTATACTATGCTGGGATGAAGTTGGTGAATGTCAACTGCTAGGACCAGAACTGGTACAGCAAACCGCTGAAATTGTTAAACTCATTAGAGCAAGATTAGTAGCTTCTCAAGATCGACAAAAGAAGTATGCTGATCAACACAGGCAGAATCATGAATTTGAAGTAGGAAATTTTGTGTTCCTGAAAGTTTCTCTTTGGAAGGGGAAAATTTGTTTCGGCAAGAAGGGAAAACAAAGCCCAAGGTTTATTGGACCTTTTGAGATTCTACGAAAAGTGGGAGAAGTGGCTTATAAGGTAGCTTTACCTCCAAAATTAGAACATGTGCACAACGTTTTTCATGTGTCAGTCTTACGACAATATAAACCCAATTACAAACATGTGATCGAGTATGAACCATTGCAGTTCAGTAAAGATTTGTCCTATGAAGAGATTCCTATCCAGATAGTCGACAGGAAAGAACAAGTGCTTAGGAATAAAGTGATACCTTCTATGAAGGTGATATGGAGGAACCATAATGTCGAAGAGGCTACGTGGGAACTCGAAGCTGATATGATGAAAAATTACCCTGAGTAATTTGTTTAGATTGTGTCTTCGATTCTGGGGGTAAGGAGGGAAGAATGTGACGATTTGATTGTTTGAGTTATGATTTTGGGGACAGAATCCTTGTAAGGAGGGAACGATGTAATAATCAAGAATTATAAGTTGTAATTTTTAATATTTATTGAATTGTATAAATATTTATTTGAAGTGTTTATTGTTGATTAAATATTTATTGATGTGATGGTTGTTAATAAATATTCATGAATCTAAATTTATTAGATAATATTCTAAATTAAGTTAATTTATAATTTTGAGAGTTGTAATATAACATGAGATATTATATTGTTGTTTTGATTTAATAATTTGAGTTGATATGTTAAATCACTAAATAAAATTATAATGAAATTATAATTTTTTTGCGATATTTGTTAAGGTGGAATATCTATTTAAAATATAGTGTTTAATTAATTTATTGATTAATGTTGGATATGGAAATCCAAATAAATAAGATGTAATTATAAATTATAAACTAAATTGTTTATTAAAATAAATTAAAGGAGTTTAATTTAGTTTTTTTCCAAATAAGACTTCAAATATTAAGTCTTTAGATTTTAAAGGGTTTGGCCAAACAAAGTCTTATGGCTTTTGAATTTTTGATTATTGAATTTTAATTATTATAAAATAAAATAAAATAATAAATATAATATATTTATAATATATATGTTTACTATGTAACTGATATTACAATTAGTATGCAAATTAAGATATAGCAATTTTATTTTTTTACGCTTGGCCATATCAGTTTTCTTTACGCATACTTGGCTAAGTCTGAGAGTTCAGAGAATTGAGAATTGAGAGAGATTGAGAGAAAACCTAAAGATTACCAAGCAGTTTCAGTGGTTTAGCAATGATTGTCTATAAACAATTTGAAGGTATGTTCCATAATCTCTATATATATATATATATATATATATATATATATATGTGTGTGTGTGTGTGTGTGTGTGTGTGTGTGTGTGTGTGTGTGTATGGGTTTTTACGGTAAAGTTTTGTTTATGTTCTGTGAATTCTATTTCTTCTGAATTGTTGTTATGTAACTGAATTATGGTGGTTATATGTGATATTATGCTAGAATTATGTGCTTAGACAATGATTATTATGATAATTTTGTTTAAAAATGAAGAAAGTGAATTACAGTGTATATTTCTTATGTGGCTTATGTAAGTACCAAATTTTATGGTTAATTCATATGCTAAACTGTAATTTGAGGCTTGTTTATGTTAGTTTGTTAAGAAACGTAGATAACGTAATTTGAACGAAGCACTTTGGACAAGAATTATGTTTACAGTGTTGATTTTTGGGAATGAACTCAAAATATGAAGTTTTATATGAAAATATGGAATTTGAGGAAATTAAACTAGTATAATTGTTGTTAAATTGTTCTATGTTGAGGAATATGTTGGCAAACATGTTTATGATGGTTTTGTATCAATTGTTTGTGTTAATATTACTGTCTAGTGGGTGAAATTCATGTTTATTGAGCTAAAGTCGGCCATCGTTCATATAGCTCGTCATTCTTCTCTGTCAGGCACGGTAGCCAGCAGTAATTGCTGGTGGTGCCAAGGCTAAAATCGCAATACTTGTGTGGGTCCTCAAAGTTTGTGGTATGGCGCAATTATTGCCCATACCCTGATTTGGGACAATGTCTTCTTCTCGCTATAGCTCGGGATAGGATAGCGACATGCATTGGACTAATGATGTGTTAGTAAGATAAACATGTAACAACAAGGTTAAAACATAGTTGTGTTATGTGGTTAGTAAATTTAAAGTTTCAAATGATTAGTAAGTAATGAACGTGGCATATTAGACTTAGTAAGCATGATGAATAGTAAACAGGTGTTGTGAAGGTTAACATTTGAAATTTCTGATATTTGTATAGTAGCATAGGACTTGTGCTAAAATGATAAGTTTAGCTAGAAATGTACATGTTATGGTATGTTAGCATATCTAATAGGTATTGTGGTTCTAAACCTATGTGTAGGTGAACGTGAGTTTAATATTATAGCTTACGCTCAAGGCAAGTTTTCTAACTCTACATCTATGTTGAGCAAGTTTCTTACTTTAAACTTTCATTAAGCGAACTCTTGTATTCCTAATCATTATTTGAATAAGCTAGCTATGACTTTAGCTTTATTTGAGCAAGTTTTGAACTCCAATATTTATTGATGTATTCTAACTTGTTTATTGTTATACAAGTTTCTTTATTATTCTTCGTGTACTATGAATGCAATTTTTTTGAATTCTAATTTCTAATGTTGAATTATCATAGTTCATTTACTTGACACAAGCTATTCTCATAATGAGCAAGCTTTATTTTCAGCTTGTTATTACTTAATGTATATTCAATAATTCATAGTCCTAGCTTAATATTATTCAAGCAAGGTTTATTATCATTCAATACTTATGCTTTGTAGCTGATTCTAAGCATTAGTTCAAGATATAGTTAGTTCGCTTACACTTATTCATTGTTCCATATTAAGTTACTATTGATCAACTATTGTATTATCAAACACTATTGATTCAACTAGTCCTTTAGTTGATGATCGTTAAACTTCAAATTACCCTTGAAAGCATATCCAAACCAAACTTTCTTTGGTGCGGACTTGTACTCTAAATACTGAGATGAACAACCCTATTATTAGGGGATAATTTACGCTTAGCGTTGAAATGTTTATGCACAATACATTGTACGAAGGGCTGATCCCCCTAAGTACGAGGAGTCCTTATAGTCTTATGACTGTTAAAGTTGGAGTTGAAAGATTACTCGCACTGTGGACATAGTTCGTGGTCTTATGGCCCTCAGATATATATTCCATATTTTTATTTCAGTCTTTGGTTATCATTGATAGAGTACCATTCAGCTTTGATGAGCTTTTTCATTGGCAGTTATTATTATCTTGTTGATTCATTGCTATATCTAGTGAGCAATTGTTTTGCTCACTATTGAATAAAAATTATTATTGTAGCTAAAGTTGAGAAGGTGGATGAGCCTTCAACTAGCAAAGAAAAGGGAAAAATGTACAAGTGATGAAGACTTGTAATTTTCATTTATTATTATGATGATAGACTTTTAAATAATGATGTGAAGTAATAATTTTATTTCCGCACTTATATGATGTTAAGGTTAGACAACCTAGGATGTTTTTGGATTTAATGATGTAACCCTAATTAAAGGGAGAATTTATGATTTAATTTTTATTATAATTGGGTAGATAGTATGAATGAATGGATCGTGAACACCAAGTCTTGTGGGAATGAAGTACCTAGATTTGGGGGTGTCACAGGTTGGTATCAAAGCTTTAGGTTATGAACCTTAGGTAGGGAAAAGCCTTAGGAAGTAACCTTTGATAAGATAGTGGTGATAAACTCTTATCGAGTTTTAAGGAAGAAGTAATAAAATACTTATGTGATTATAACTTATGTGCTCGTGAGTGTCGAGTAGTAATGATTAGTAATTAAAACTTCAAATTTTGTTGACAAGATGGCTAATATAGGAGGATCCAGTCAAGCTAGGGAGGAAGGATCCCAGATGCCTAGAGAGGAGGAGTCTCGAGAAATTCAGGTGGTGTGGAAACAACTACTACCACGGGAAGCAACTCCGTTGGTCACAGTAGTTGAGCAGGAGAGAATACCTGATGTGGATGATGAGATAGAGACGGATGAGGAGGACCCCGTTGAGCTACCACAGTCGGAGGATGAGGAGGACGAGGAGGAAGAGATCCCACTTAATTTGATTGTCGCCCGTATGTACGATGAGGTGTATGACGCAATGTGGAACTTCAAGATACCGTTAATGAGTTGCAAGAGATAGTAGCTGAACAACAGACCTCGATGGCACAGAAGGACGACGAGATCCAGGATCAAGAGGAACGTCTAAATAATGCTGAAGAGAAGCTGGTCCACACTGAATGAGAGAACAAGCGGATGATATTAGTGATTGCAGAGTTGAAGAACAAGTTGAAAGAAGAAGCTACGAAGAGGGAAAGAGTTGAAGACGCGTACGAGGAAGCTTACCAACGAGCCGGAATAGTAGAGAGGGACGCACAAGAAAAGAGGATGAAGATGGAAGAGATGAATAACGTATTCAACACCGTGATCAATCGAGCTCAGGATCGGGTCATGTGTTATCATATTCATTTCGAAACGCTGTCATCGTACATATTAGATCGCCGAACAATGTTCCGAATTATGGAAGAGGAGCGTCGTAAGGCTATGCAGCATTTTAATAGAACGTCATAAATGTAATTATTATGTGATTAGTGAGTGAATAAGATGTAAATCCCGGGTATTATACAACCAATGGGATGTGATGATGATGAAGTAGTCCTGCAACTTTTGTAGTTTAGGGAAGTAATAAAAATAGTAGTGATGCTATTGTTTTGATGTTTCCTAAAAGATTATGAATGAATAAAAGTTATTGTTTTATTCAAAGTGTTATGTGTTATGTGATAATCTTTTACGATGTGAAACTTAAGTATATAATACTTAAGAGGTTGAATAGAATCTAATGGGTGTAATTAAACAGAAAATGCCTCCAAGACGCCAACCACGACAAAGGAATCCTGAGAATAACAACAATGCTGAGGATAATCCAGTTCAGCAATTTGTAATGCTACTGACGGGAGAATTACAGAATCAGCCACAGAATCAAGCTACGACATTTAAGGATTTTAAGGCGGTTGGGCCACCAGAATTCCATGGGTCCATGAATCCGGTTGAGGCACAGACCTGGATTATGGAAATAGAGAAGGTCTTCGATGTTGCTAGGGTAGGGGATAATCAGAAGACTACTTTTGCAACATTCATGTTAAAATCAGAGGCGAGTTATTGGTGGCAAGCCAATAAAACCCGAGGAGGTCAAGAGGTAATGTCTTGGGAAAGGTTCAAGGAAATATTCTTTGACACCTATTTCCCAGAAAGTTCAGAGAATCAGATGGAGGTACAGTTTCTAGAATTGAAGCAGGGCACAATGACAGTGTCGGAGTATGCAGCGAAATTCAACTAGTTAGCAAGGTTTCTGTCATATCAAGTGAATACGGATGAGCGCAAGGCAAGAAGGTTCGAGCAGAGACTGAAGCCTTGGTTATACAGTAGAGTTTACCTATTCCAGTTAAAGACGTTTGCAGCAGTGCTTGAGAAAGCAATTCTCGCTGAAAGTGGAGGCGAGGCTGTAACAAAGCACAATCAAGAGTAGAGGAAGAAGAAGAATGAAGGTGAAGCTAAAAATGGTGGTGGTGGCAACGGTGGAAAGGGCAAAAATAATTTGAAGAGGAAATGGAATGCAAATGTGGGAGCTGGAAATCAGCAAGGTAACCAGCAGAAGAAGAAGATGGACGCATGTGCTACATGCGAAATGTTTTACTCGGGTATGTGCTTAAGGGGGAAGCGGGCATGCTTTAACTGTGGCCAGGAGGGTCACATTGCCCCAAACTGCACTTAACCCAAGAAGAATGTTTGCTACACCTGCAGGTCGAAGGATCACTTTGCTCGCGAGTGTCCAAAGAAGAAAATTGGTGAAACAAATGGAAGCAAGAGGAATGCTAGTGGAGGTGCACTGACTATTGCTGGGCCAATGTCAACAAATAAGCCCACAGCAAGAACCTTCAATATGACGGTGCAGGATGCGGTGCAGTCAAAAGATGTCGTGTCAGGTATTATCCCAATCAATGATATAAATGCATATGTATTATTTGATTCGGGTGCTACTTGTTCATTTATATCTGATGAATTTGCTAAGAGGTTAGAAATACCTAGTGAAGAGTTGAATTTCCCTTTAAACATAGAAATTGTGAATAGGAAAGTGATTCCTGTTAGGTTCGTTTACAAGAACTGTAGGGTGAACATTAAAGGGAATGTTATGAAAGTAGATTTAATCCCGATAAAACTTGGAGAGTTTGATGTTATATTGGGAATGGATTGGTTATTCAATTATGGAGCGATAATTGATTGCCAAAAGAAGTGTGTAACCCTTATGACTCCGTCAAAGGTAGTTTTTCATGGTAGCAAATCGCCTAGACAAATGAAGTGTCTGACGATGATGCAGGCCAAGAAGTTGTTGAGTCAGGGCTGTGTAGGGTATTTATCTTACATAGTCGATATTCAAAAGAAGGAGAGTGTAAAATTGGAGGAAATACTAGTGGTTAGGAAATTCGTGGATGTGTTTTCAGAAGATTTACCAGGACTTCCGCCTGACCGAGAGATCGAATTCGTGATCGACTTAGCACCAGGAACCGCTCCGATATCAAGGGCCCCGTACAGAATGGCTCCGGTAGAGATGAAGGAATTGATGGTGCAACTGCAAGAATTGTTAGATAAGAAGTACATTCAGCCGAGCGTATCACCGTGGGGAGCACCGGTGTTATTCGTGAAGAAGAAGGATGGGTCAATGCGTCTTTGCATTGATTATAGAGAATTAAACAAAGTTACTATTAAAAACAAATATCTGTTGCCAAGAATAGATGACTTGTTTGATCAATTGAAGGGTGCTAGATATTTCTCGAAAATAGATTTGAGAAGTGGGTATCACTAATTGAAAGTAAGGAAGGAGGATGTAGCAAAGACGGCATTCAAAACTAGCTATAGACATTACGAATTTTTGGTGATGCCTTTTAATTTGACAAGTTGTAATTTTTAATATTTATTGAATTATATAAATATTTATTTGAGGTGTTTATTGTTGATTAAATATTTATTGATGTGATGGTTGTTAATAAATATTCATGAATCTAAATTTATTAGATAATATTCTAAATTAAGTTAATTTATAATTTTGAGAGTTGTAATATAACATGAGATGTTATATTGTTGTTTTGATTTAATAATTTGAGTTGATATGTTAAATCACTAAATAAAATTATAATGAAATTATAATTTTGGTGATATTTGTTAAGGTGGAATATCTATTTAAAATATAGTGTTTAATTAATTTAATGATTAATGTTGGATATAGAAATCTAAATAAATAAGATATAATTATAAATTATAAACTAAATTATTTATTAAAATAAATTAAAGGAGTTTAATTTAGTTTTTTTCCGAACAAGACTTAAAATATTAAGTCTTTAAATTTTAAAAGGTTTTGCCAAACAAAGTCTTATGTGTAAAGCCCCCAAAATAGGTATACAACACCCAACCTATTCTAAGTCGCCAAATACATGGTACAGAAAATAACTACAACTTTATTACTACAAAAAAAATATATGATGTGAGTTTTGATACAAATATATATACCAACTGTGACTCATGTCCCAACCGTGGACAGCACCTCACAGTGATACCTTACATAAAGGTACAGTCAATAACTGTTTTAAAAATTAAAATCTTTGGAAAATGCTCAAGGAAACATTCGTACATAGGAGGCCATGAATCTAAGTTATGTTAGATATTATATGTCCAGAGAATTATCCTTGGTTGATCCAATACACCCCAAATAAAAACAAGAAAATTACTATCATGTTCCTTCCAATGGTGAGTCTTCTCTTAACATATTACTATCTCCACCGTCTGCAATTGAACATTATGTTTCAACCAAACTCCAAGATCATATAGGTAGTGTTCTTAGATATACTCAGCAAGTGAATGTGCACAACCATGTCTTATGATAACTCGTAGGTCATTAGACATCTTGTATGATAGTGACGAAACACCCTTCCAAAGTTGGGTTCGCCTCACCCTATTCGGTTCACCAAAATTAAATATCAAATGACGTATACAATACAACACACTTATCTAAAGTTCTCAATGAAATTATTTCCATACTATTTAGGGAGAACCTCAACAGCTATAGACCACCGTTCTATTTCCCTGTTACCCCCGCTCGACCCAACTACACTCTTGTTACCTGAAAGGAATTGTGAAGCAAAAAGGTGAGCACAAATAGCCCAATAAAGAATATCATGACTAAAGATAATTAAATTATCAATAGCCTTCATCGGTAATAAATCAGAGATTTAGAACATATGGTAGATGATAAAACTTTTCAACCATATTTGCAGCGGAACGAGCAATCCATTAGAAGAGTCAAATAGACCATAATGTCTATTATCTTCTCTATGTTAAAAGTCCACCAACAATATTTCATCCCTGTAACTTCAATCAACAGTTCATGTCCACAGACATGTGAATAACTCATAATCATAATTGTAGTTTTAAATTCCTCTTCTCATCCAAGACGAAGATAATTTTCATCACCCGTCTTTACCTGAAACATCAAAGATCATGGTTATACCAAATCACAAATCATGTTCATAAGAATACTAATAAATTCATCTTTGCACTACGACCCAAAGATATTCATTAACAGTTCATCTTTGCACTACCGGCCAAAGATATTCAACAGGTCATCTTTGCACTACAGGCCAAAGATATTCAACAACAGGTCATCTTTGCACTACGGGCCAAAGATATTCATCAACAGGTCATCTTTACACTACGGGCCAAAGATATTAATATCTCAAAGAAATATATAATCATTTCAGAATTTATATAAACAATAATTATAACCAAGTTGATCAATTCACCTTTGCATTTAAGTTAAAGATATTCAATTGTAAACTCAATGGTCATGATCATACCAGTCAACAATTCAACTTTGCACTACTGGCCAAAGTGAACCCATAGTCACGATCATACCAATAATCTACCCACCTTTACACTCAAATGAAAGAGAAATTTTCTTCACCGGGATTATAAAAATGTTATATATAATAATAAAAATAATATGATCAACAACTGCATTTAATTTCAAGAGTAAGATTCATAAATTAACGATAATTTGGTCAGAAAAAGAAACCAATTTTGTTGTGAATAGTACCCTGTGAATAGTAACTCGTGAATAGTAACCCATAAATAGTAACTCGTGAATAGTAACTCATGAATAGTAACTCGTGAATAGTACTTCGTATTCGTACATAGTACCGTATACGTAAATAATGTCATATACATAAATAGTGTCATATACACGAATTGTAAGACTCCGAATTTTATGAAATAAAAGTATTCAATTTTTCTATTCAATTTTATGAATTTTAAGAGGTTACTGATTCGGAAATTAGGGTTATAATTGATTTTGGTGGAAAATTCTAGAATTGAGTGGGCCCCACCTATGGTTGGTGAAGAAATATACTGAATTCTAATTCAAATGTGGTGGGTGGCAATAGTAGCAGGTAAAGCCATCAGGTAGCAGGTCAAGTCAGCTTTGGCGTGCTAATATTTCCTATAAATAGAGGGCTAAGTTAGAATTGAAAATCACACCAGAAACATAAGCTTTCTCTCTTTCTCTCTCTATATTATCGAGCGTATTTTTGTGAGTATTTAGATACTTTGAGAGTTTTTATTCAGTGCAAGGTTCCTTCGGCTTTACATTCCGGTCAGAAATACTGCTCTTTTGAGGTAAGGGATTTTAAGGGTTATTATGTTTTTCAGTTTCAAAATTTTTCTGAACCTTAAAAAATTCTGGAAAAATTTAAAATAATAATTTGATGAGTTTCCTTGATTGTGTCCAAAAATGGCGATTTTTGGACGTATAGATTATGAGTTATGGATTTTATGAGAAAAGACTATTTTAAAAGTAAACCCTTATAACTCCTTGTGGTTAACTCCAAAATTGTTAAAATTTTTATTGGGAGTACATCTATATAATATCAGTATATCCTGAAAATTTCGGAATTTTTGGACAAAAGTATAATTTATGATAAATGTCTAAATATTCGGCAGTTTTGGCCATATGAAAAATAGTAAATGAATTTTAAAAATTCCGAGAAAAATATATGTTCAATATGGGACTATATTTTGCTAAATCCCAAAATCGAAATATTTTTGGGACTGATTTTGTATTTTTCATGAAAATGGATTAGTTGTGAGTAAATGAATTAAATATGTTATGTGAAGTAACAAAATTGGAAAATAGAATTTTATGGCTTGGGAATCCTATATAAGGTATATGCAGATTTTTTACGAGGGATTTGGTTGTTGGTGATGAAATTTTATGAGTTTGGCATTTTAGTATGATTAAATGCATTAATTAGTAAAGTGTAAATAATTTAAATAAATTATTTATAAGTTTAAGAAATGATTAAAATATTTTGGTAATATTAATAATATTAGATTATGAGATTATTAACTGATTTATAACATTTGGATTAAGGTGTTATAAATATTGATATGAATTTTATTGTGAAACTTTATCTTTTTGTGTCGGGGTTACTATTCACATATACGACACTATTCATGTATATGGCACTATTTAGGTATACGATACTATTTACGTATACGGTACTATGTACGAATACGAGGTACTATTCACAACAAAATTGGTTTCTCTTTCTAACCAAATTATCGTTGATTTATGAATTTTACTCTTGAAATTAAATCCATGTTTTGATAATATTGTTTTTATTATCATATATAACATTTTTATAATCCTGGTGAAGAAATTTCTCTTTGACTTGAGTGTAAAGATGGGTAGATTATTGGTATGATCGTGACTATGGGTTCTCTTTGGCCAGTAGTGCAAAGTTGAATCGTTGACTGGTATGATCATGACCATTGAATTTACAATTGAATATTTTTAGCTTAAGTGCAAAGGTGAATTGATCAAAATGGTTATAATTATGGTTTATATAAATTCTGAAATAATTATGTATTTCTTTGAGATATTAATATCTTTAGCATGTAGTGCAAAGATGAATTATTGATGAATATATTTGGCCCGTAGTGCAAAGATGACCTGTTGTTGAATATCTTTGGCCTATAGTGCAAAGATGACCTGTTGTTTAATATCTTTGGCCCGTAGTGCAAAGATGGCCTGTTGTTGAATATCTTTAGCCTGTAGTGCAAAGATAAACTGTTGATGAGTATCTTTGGGTCGTAGTGCAAAGATGAACCTATTAGTATGATTGTGAACAGGAACTGTGATTTGGTATAACCATGATCTTTGATGTTTTCAGGTAAAGACAGGTGATGAAAATTATCTTCGTCCTGGATGAGAAGAGGAAATTTAGAATCACAGTTATGATTATGAGTTATTAATATGATTGTGAAAAGGAACTGTTGATTGATGTTACAGGGATAAAACATTATTGGTAGACTTTTAATGTGGAGAAGATAATAGACTTTATGGTCTATTTGACCCTTCTAATGGATTGCTCGTTCCGCTGTAACTATGGTTGAAAATTGTTATCATCTACCATATGTTCTAAATCTCTGATTTATTACTGATGAAGGCTATTGATAATTTAATTATCTTTAGTTATGATATTCTCTACTGGGCTAGTTGTGCTCACCCTTTTGCTTCATAATTCCTTTCAGGTAATAAGAGTGTAGCTGGGTCGAGCGGGGATAATAGGGGAATAATGTGGTGGTCCGAGACTGTCAAAGTTTCTCAACACATTATAAAATGGCATGACATACAATATATAATTGTATTGAGGACCTAAGATGTGTGTGTCGTATATTATACGTCATTTAATAATTGATTTTGGTGAACAACAATAGGGTGAGGTGAACCCAACTTTGGAAGGGTGTTTTGCCACTATCATACAAGATGTCTAATGACATACAATCTCGTGTTATCATAAGAAAGGGTTGTGCACATCCACTTGCTAAGTATATCTACGAGCACTACCTATATGATCTTGGAGTTGGGTTGAAACATAATGTTCAATCGCAGACGGTGGAGATAGTTATATGTCAAGAGAAGACTCACCATTGGAAGAAACATGATAGTAATCTTCTCGTTTTTCTTTGGGGTCTATTGGATCAACCAAGGATAATTCTCTGGACATATGATAGCTATCATAACTTAGATTCATGGCCTCCTATGTACAAAGGTTTCCTTGAGCACTTCCCAAAGATTTTAATTTCTAAAACAGTTCTAGATTGTACCTTTATGTAAGGTATCACTGTGAGGTGATGTCCATAGTTAGGACATAAGTCACAGTTAGTATTAAAACTCACAGTATATGTGTTGTTGTATTTTGCACGACAATTGTAGTAATAAAGTTGTAGTTATTTTTTGTACCATGTATTTAGCGACTCAGAATAGGTTGGATGGATTAGACCTATTTTGGGGGCGTCACATGAATAGTGTCGTATACGTGAATAGTAATCCCGACATGAAAAAGGTAGAAATTCCACAATAAAATTCATATCAATATTTCAACATAATGATATTGAAGAAAATAATATCATTTACGAAGAAAATAACATTCCTTACAACCCCTTACAATCTCTTACCATAATAATGACAATATCTCTTACCATAATAATGAGAATATCCCTTACTATAATAATAACAATATCCCTTACCTCAAAAGAGCAGTACTTCTGACTTGAATATCGAATATGATGCTGAAGAAAACTTACACTGAATAGCAACTCTCAAAGTATCTAAATACTCACAAAAATATGCGCGATAATATAGAGAAAAAACTTATGTTTCTGGTGTGATTTTCAATTCTAACATAAGCACCTATTTATAGGAAAATGCTAGAGCGCCAAAGGAGACTAAATTAATAAAATAATATATTAATTAATCAACGCATGCTACTTGGAAATTTTAGCAGCCCTCCACCGAAGACCAACCATCTCATTTGAAATAATTTGGCAGCCCACATGTTTAAAACAATAGTGGGTCCCACCCCTAATTTTAATAAAAATTATTTTATTTTCTGAAACTTCAGTAATTCATAGAAAATAGGCCGTTTATCAGAAAAATATGAATTTTATGTCCATTCCACACGAAATCAAATTCTCTACAATTTTGTAGCTTTAAGTTTTTCCAAATTCCAGACAGAAAATATCCGAAATCCACAAATAGACGATTTTCAACACCTTTTAAAATTCATAACAAATCATACGTTAATTTTTAACGGTTCAAAATTTGTGGACATATACTCAACTTATATATGTATAAAATATCCAAAAATCACAATGATCTAACGGTCAAATTAAAATTATAACTCACGCAATAGAGCTTTAAGAACACCGATTTGATCTTTTAATACCTCCAATTCGACAAAATACTGATAAAATACCTCAACATTAATTCCTTCATTTATAACCACATAAATAAATTCATCATTTATATCTGCATCAAATAAATATTTCCTTATTATATAAATTAATAATTAATTATTCACAAATAATATTACAGAATCACAATAATGACAACCAGACAATTCTCAAGAAAGAGGGGGCTTTCCAATAAGGATTTCTCCTTACTGGCGCGCAATTAGGTGATCAAACCTCTCCTTGACAGAACTTTCTAGACATTTTCAATAATGTTATCTAATAATATTATTCAAATAATATGAATTATTAATGGGAAATATTGTGTCGTGACAATTATTGAAACAATAATAATATAAAATATCAACGCTGCAATTATTGAATCAATAAAATAAAATATTAAACAGTAATTACTATAACAGTTATTGAGTAGTGCCTTCTTACGTAAGAATCAATAATTCAAAATATCGCATGTAATATCGTAAAGTCTTTCTTTGTGCAACCACGCCAGACATCGTATTTTAACCATGGGGTATTCCAACAGTGTTAACGGTAACAACTACGTCGTTATTTATAAAAACTCAAACTTATCGTTTTCTTCATCCGACATTTATTCTATTATGGGGCCCACAAATGGTTGCGCAGTCGTACGAATATTCCCCAACAACAAGAATATTCCACGACCAAACGAATATTCCCCAATAGAAATGAGTATTTTATAACCACTTACGTATTTTGAAAATTTTATATATATCACCCTTAACTTTAACTTTTTATCAATTTAACCATTTACCAAATAGGAAAAATTGAATACTTTTATTTCATAAAATTCGAGGCCTTATAATCTCCCCTCCTTATGAAATTTTGTCCCCGAAATTTACGTACCTGGTATTTCGAAGAGTTGAGAATACCTTGCTTTCATTTCAGATTCCATCTTCCCTATCATCATGATTTCTCCATTGCTTATCTCCTGTATTTCAGGTATCATTCTAGAATACAGCTTCAAAACAAAGGTTAATTAAACAAATTAACATGTCACATAGTATCCCTATATTATGACCGATCAACAAATAAGCTTAGGTATGACACACTAGCGAAGGATATTACTCGTCTCTCCCTTCCTAGTTCTAATCCCGGAACTCCGCCAGAGATCATATCCCTAAGCTCTGATACCAACTGTGACGCCCCCAAAATAGGTATACAACACCCAACCTATTCCGAGTCGCCAAATACATGGTACAGAAAATAACTACAACTTTATTACTACAACAACACATATGATGTGAGTTTTGATACAAATATATATACCAACTGTGACTCATGTCCCAACCGTGGACAGCACCTCACAGTGATACCTTACATAAAGGTACAGTCAATAACTGTTTTAAAAATTAAAATCTTTGGGAAATGCTCAAGGAAACCTTCGTACATAAGGGGCAATGAATCTAAGTTATGTTAGATACCATATGTCCAGAGAATTATCCTTGGTTGATCCAATAGACCCCAAAGAAAAATAAGAAGATTACTATCATGTTCCTTCCAATGGTGAGTTTTCTCTTGACATATAACTATCTCCACCGTCTGCTATTGAACATTATGTTTCAACCAAACTCCAAGATCATATAGGTAGTGCTCGTAGATATACTCAGCAAGTGGATGTGCACAACCATGTCTTATGATAACTCGTAGGTCATTAGACATCTTGTATGACAGTGACAAAACACCATTCTAAAGTTGGGTTCGCCTCAACCTATTCAGTTCACCAAAATTAAATATCAAATGACATATACAATACGACACACTTATCTAAAGTTCTCAATAAAATTATTTCCATACTATTTAGGGAGAACCTCAACAGCTATAGACCACCGTTCTATTTCCCTGTTACCCCCGCTCGACTCAGCTACACTCTTGTTACCTGAAAGAAATTATAAAGCAAAAGGGTGAGCGCAAATAGCCCAGTAAAGAATATCATGACTAAAGATAATTAAATTATAAATAGCCTTCATCAGTAATAAATCAGAGATTTAGAACATATGGTAGATGATAAAACTTTTCAACCATAGTTGTAGCGGAACGAGCAATCCATTAGAATAGTCAAATAGACCATAATGTCTATTATCTTCTCTATGTTAAAAGTCCACCAACAATGTTTCATCCCTATAACATCAATCAACAGTTCCTGTCCACAGTCATGTGAATAACTCATAATCATAATTGTAGTTCTAAATTCCTCTTCTCATCCAAGACGAAGATAATTTTCATCACCCGTCTTTACCTGAAACATCAAAGATCATGGTTATACCAAATCATAAATCATGTTCATAATTATACTAATAAATTCATCTTTGCACTACGAGCCAAAGATATTCATTAACAGTTCATCCTTGCACTACAGGCCAAAGATATTCAACAACAGGTCATCTTTGCACTACAGGCCAAAGATATTCAACAACAGGTCATCTTTGCACTACGGGCTAAAGATATTCATCAACAGGTCATCTTTGCACTATGGGCTAAAGATATTAATATCTCAAAGAAATATATAATCATTTCAGAATTTATATAAACAATAATTATAACCAAGTTGATCAATTCACCTTTGCATTTAAGTTAAAGATATTCAATTGTAAATTCAATGGTCATGATCATATCAGTCAATAATTCAACTTTGCACTACTCGCCAAAGAGAACTCATAGTCACGATCATACCAATAATCTACCCACCTTTACACTCAAATGAAAGAGAAATTTTCTTCACCGGGATTATAAAAATGTTATATATAATAATAAAAATAATATGATCAACAACTTCATTTAATTTCAAGAGTAAGATTCATAAATCAAAGATAATCTGGTCAGAAAAAGAAACCAATGTTGTTGTGAATAGTACCTCATGAATAGTAACTCATGAATAGTAACTCGTGAATAGCTCATGAATAGTAACTCGTGAATAGTACTTTGTATTCGTACATAGTACCGTATACGTAAATAATGTCATATACGTAAATAGTGCCATATACATGAATAGTGTCGTATACGTGAATAGTAACCCCGACATGAAAAAGGTAGAAATTCCACAATAAAATTCATATCAATATTTCAGCATAATGATATTGAAGAAAATAATATCATTTACGAAGAAAATAACATTCCTTACAACCCCTTACAATCCCTTACCATAATAATGAGAATATCCCTTACCATAATAATGAGAATATCCCTTACCTCAAAAGAGCAGTACTTCTGACTTGAATATCGAATATGAGGCTAAAAGAAACTTACACTGAATAGCAACTCTCAAAGTATCTAAATACTCACAAAAATACGCGCGATAATATATAGAGAGAGAAAACTTATGTTTCTAGTTTGATTTTCAATTCTAACATAAGCACATATTTGTAGGAAAATGCTAGAACGCCAAATGAGACTAAATTAATAAAATAATATATTAATTAATCAACGCATGCTAATTGGAAATTTCAGCAGCCCTCCACCAAAGACCAGCCATCTCATTTGAAAATAATTTGGCAGCCCACATGTTTAAAACAACAGTGGGTCCCACCCCTAATTTTAATAAAAATTATTTTATTTTCCGAAACTTCAGTAATTCATAGAAAATATCCCGTTTATCAGAAAAATACGAATTTTATGTCCATTCCACACGAAATCGAATTCTCTACAACTTTGTAGCTATAAGTTTTTCCAAATTTCAGATAGAAAATATCTGAAATCCACAATTAGACGATTTTCAACATCTTTTAAAATTCATAACAAATCATACGTTAATTTTTAACGGTTCAACATTTGTGGACATATACTCAACTTATATATGTATAACATATCCAAAAATCACAACGATCCAACGATCGGATTAAAATTATAACTCACGCAATAAAGCTTTAAGAACACCGATTTGATCTTTTAATACCTCCAATCCGATAAAATTCTGATAAAATACCTCAACATTAATTCCTTCATTTATAACCACATAAATAAATCCATCATTTATATCCGCATCAAATAAATATTTTCTTATCATATAAATTAATAATTAATTATTCACAAATAATATTACAGAATCACAATAATGACAATCAGCGCCCAAGGAAGAGGGGCTTTCAATAAGGATTTCTCCTTCATGGGCGCCGCAATTAGGTGACCAAACTCTCCTTGATAGAACTTTCTAGACATTGTTAATAATGCTATCTAATAATATTATTCAAATAATATGAATTATTGATGGGAAATATTGTGTCGTGACAATTATTTAAACAACAATAATATAAAATATCAACGCAGCAATTATTGAATCAATAAAATAAAATTTTAAACAGTAATTACTGTAACAATTATTGAGTAGTGCCTTCTTACGTAAGAATTAATAATTCAAAATATCGTGTAATACCGTATTCTTTATCAGGCAACCACGCCAGACATCGTATTTTAACCATGGGGTATTCCAATGTTGTTAATTTGGTAGAATAATTATGCCGTACTCAAATTTATCGTTTTCTTCATCCGACATTTATTCTGTTATGGGGCCCACAAATGGATGCGCCGTCGTACGAATATTTCCCGACAACAAGAATATTCCACGACCAAACAAATATTTCCCAATAGAAATGAGTATTTTATAACCACTTGCGTATTTTGAAAATTTTATATATATCACCCTTAACTTTAACTTTTTATCAATTTAACCATTTACAAAATAGGAAAAATTGAATACTTTTATTTCATAAAATTCGGGGTCTTACATTATGGCTTTTGGATTTTTGATTTTTGATTTTTGAATTTTAATTATTATAAAATAAAATCAAATAATAAATATAATATATTTATAATATATACGTTTACTATGTAACTGATATTACAATTAGTATGCGTATTAAGATTTAGCAATTTTATTTTTTTACGCTTGGCCATATCAATTTTCTTTAGACATACTTGGCTAAGTCTGAGAGATCAGAGAATTGAGAATTGAGAGAGATTGAGAGAAAACCTAAGGATTACCAAGCAGTTTCAGTGGTTTAGCAAAGATTGTCTCTATATATATATATATATATATATATGTGTGTGTGTGTGTGTGTGTGTGTGTGACGCCCCCAAAATAGGTATACAACACCTATTCTGAGTCGCCAAAATACATGGTACAGAAACAACTACAACTTTATTAATACAATTGTCGTGCAAAATACGACAACACATAAACTGTGAGTTTAAATACAAATATTGTCATCTAGACAATATCCACACTCAAATAAGTCCTCATTACAATTATTGATACACTATTTTACAACATAGTGAGGACTACTAAAACAACTTCTAGAACCATCATTCCACACCCCGACTAGTCCTCGCTACATTCTCGCCTCCTGAGAAGAAAAATGGAACAAAAAGGAAAAGGGTTAACTCAACTATCCCAGTAAAGAATATTATGACTAAGATAATATAGAACAAATTATCGTTAGTCTTCAACAGGGAAAAATCTGATAGAATATAATAGACAACAAGTTTCATATCAATATTCGCAACGGAAATAACAATTCATAGGAGAGTTACGTAGAGAATGAAATCTATTATAATCTATGAATTTAAAAGTTCATCATCAATATTTTATCCATGTAACATCAATCAATATTCATCTTGAATCAAATGATCAACTTTGCAATACAGGCCAAAGATATTCATCAGTTGGTCATGTTCATCTCAACACCTGTTCATCTTTGAACTACGGGCCAAAGATATTCATCAGAAAATCATTAATCTTTGCACTACAGGCCAAAGATATTTAGTAATATCATCATTTAGGACTGAGGATGATGAAAATTATTTTAAAGAAAACGAATCCAGTGAAACAAAAGAACAACTATTAAGGATTCAAACTTTAAACAATCTGAGTTCAAAAATACTTTATAAATAATCATAGTGAAGTAAAATTCAAGAATGATCAAAACATGGATACAATCAAAGCTAGCATCCATAATAGATATCTTAGACAAAAACAAAAATTTAATTTTCTGTGAATAGTGCCGTATACGTGAATAGTGTTGTATACGTGAATAGTAACCCCGACACTGAAAGACAAGAATTTCACAAGAAAAATCTTTCCAATATTCCATCATAATGATATTAAAGGAAATAATATCATTTATAAAAAAATAATATCTCTTACCTCGAAAAGACAGTACTTCTGACTAGAATACTGGATATAGTGTTGAAGGGATCTTGCACCGTATTGCAACACTCAAAGTATCAAAATACTCACAAGAATACGCTCGATAATATAGAGAGAAAACTTGATTTACGGTGTGATTTTCAATTCTAACCTAAGCACCCTATTTATAGGAAATTGCTTAGAACACCAAAGCAGAAAATTTAATAAAATATTAATATATAATAAAAATTTCCTACGCCCACTTAGACTTCTGAATTCAGCTCATTTACCACACATGTGAGGCCCACCAATAATGAAAAAAACATTTTTCTTAAAAAAAATAATTAAAACATCAAAAATCAATTATTCTGGAATTTCAGAACTTCAATAATTCATAATAAATGGCCCTTTTATCAGAAAAATTCAAATCTTATGTCCATTTCATAGGAAATTTAATTCTCTACAACTTAGCAGAAGAAAGTTTTTCCAAATTCCAAACAAAAATTGACCGAAATTCACATACGGACGATTTTACAAGCTATAATCATATTTCAGTCAAGAAATGGGGTCCACAAATATGTTTAACATGTTTTTAACATTTATTGCAACAAAAATACACTTCCTCCTCATTTATTCATATATCCCACATTCATTGTAAAAATATTACCATTATTATATTATTAAAATATAATAATATATTTAAATGAATTATTTTATCAGAAAAGATAAAATATTAATTTTCAACAATTGTCACATTAAAAATTTTCTCCATCTATATCCACATAAAATGAATATTTTCCTTATAGAATAAATCAATAATTAATTATTCACAAATAATATTATAGAATCACAATATCGACAACCAGGTCATTCCCAAGAAAGAAGGGGCTTTCCAATAAGACACTACACCAAAAATGGCCTATAGTGAAGGAAATTTTGTGAAGGAATTTATTTTTTCAAATGAGGAGTTGTTTAACGAATGAACAGTGAAGAAAAAAAGTATAGTGACAATATAGTTATTAGCGAAAGAAACATCCTTCACAATTTAGATTTTTTTCCTCGCAAAATTGGGGCGATAGAAAGATTTTTGGAGCCAATTTATGATGAAAATTTGCGAGAAAAAAATCTATTTATTGAAGGAATTATTACTCACTATATATCATTATTCAGAAGTTTTTTGCGATGAATAAAATTGGTCGCTATCTTGTTCTAAATTATTTTTTTTGAATTAATTATGGTGAATATAAATACCTTAAATTTTTTTACAATAGTAAATTTAATTTTAATAACACTTTTAAGTAACTTACAATATCAACTATTTATTATAATAAACTATAAAGTAAATAACATTACACAATGTTAAACTTTAAAATTTCTCCATAAAAGTTTATTTTATAATCATAATTAAATAAAGTTAAAGTAAAATAAAAATAAAACTAAATAATCCAAAAGATTTTAAATTTTATTTTAAGTATATAATATTAATCCAAAAAAGTCTTTTGGAGATTAATTTAAAGTAACTTTATTTTTTGATATTATATTTAATATTCAGTTAAATAACAATTTAGGAGGGCTTTAATTAAGAAAGACTTTTGGAATATTTAATTTTATTTTTAATTAGTTCAGTACTAAAACATAAGAAAAAATAAAAAAAAATCATAACTTTATTTATTTGAAGTACAGTCATGTGCGTGACTCGTACGAGAAAGGGAAGTAAGCTAGATAGGGAAGCAAGCCAGATCAAGGTTTCGCTCAATCTTTTACCAAAATTGAAGTTTCAACAAGATAGATGTTAGGTCTCTACCAATTTGGTTTCCCTTCTCTTCCTTAGCCATAGTTTAGGCGGGAGGAATAAAAAATTAGCGCCATATTTTGCTGCAATTATCGAGATTTGATTGTGTGAATAATGTTTCGTACGAGTAAAGGGATTATCATTAATCCCAAAATTTTACCCCAAACTTCATATTCGCATCTTCAAAGACCCAATTTGCAAAAGCCTAACTGCGAAGACCCAAAGACCCAATTTGTTCGAAGGTATTTTTTCCAACAACTTTGTTCATCCATATTCTATTAGTTGCTTTAATGATTCATATATACAGATATGTATGTATGTGTGTATTTGTTTGTGTAAGAGATGCTATTCATATACTTTTTAATGTCTTGGCTTTGCCGAAAGGCTGTCTGCTGATGGAGAATTCTGTTTTTCGGAATGCGGATCCGTGAGACTCTAAACAGAGCCTCCAAAGTCGCTCTCTGTGCATTGAACAAGAGCGATGTTTCAGGGAAGCGAATCAAGCTTGAACCAAGCCTTCCGGTGGTCTTATATGTGAGATTGTTCAAGCACAATTTTTGTTGTTGTCAAGATCATTGTTCCTCACTCTTGCTTTGGCCCTCATCTGAATGAAATAAGATTTAAGATGCCTGAAGTCTAGTTCCAGATTATATAGGAGTTTTTGTACATCTGGGAATGCTAAATTATTTCAGATGCTAACTTAGGCTTCTACATCTCATTTCCTGCTATAACTTGTATTGCATTAGTAACTTCTCAACTCAAATTGTGATGTTACTTTCTAGGCCTATGTATTAGGAGTAGTGTTGTCATTTTCCATTGTTCATCTCTCTATGTGTCTCATCGCCATCGCCTATTTGACTTCCTCATCTAATTTGGAACCTTACTAACCAATTTCCCTTTAATTTTCCTTATCAGATCTTATTTCATCTTCAACCTCTCTTTACTTTATGAAATTCGAGACCGACATAAAATCTCATGCTAATTTATATACCAAACTATCTATTTTGTTTTGTTTGTGTGCTTGGTTGAATTTGAATTGATGATTACTAATGTGTACATGTACTGCTCTGCTGTCCTTTTGATTTCACTTTTTGGACTAGTTAGAGGCTTATCATCCCTAACTAGTTGCTTCGATCAAGCAAAGAATGTTCCTTTCCCTGAAAAATATATTTAGTCGGGTTCTGGATTTTACGCTGTTGGATTTTTCATGTTTAATAGTTCTTGTGATAAACAAACAAGAGTGCTGCTTAATGATGCCACTGGGGTTATGGATTCATATTATGATGGATCAATTGCCCTTGGGCTTGGCTGTATCCACTGAAGGTAATGCTTTTTCTTTTGCTAAAAATTATTTGTGAAGTTTGTTCCGTTTTTTATCTTTCCTTATAAAGGTACCATTTTATTGTGTTCCATGTAGGATAAATTCATGTTATGTGCTTATAGGAGACCATTATGTACCTTTTCTTGGATTCTTTTGACCTTTCTTTGCATACAGGAAAATAAAAATTATATACAACTTTGTAAGTATAGTGGAAATTATATTTTTTTGGAGTTTAATCATTCCGTCTTTTTATTTATTACTAAAGTTTATCAGCATGAGTTTAGATAACTATATCATTTATGCTGAAAGGATTTGTGCTTCATTTACTTGTATATTATTTTTATCATATGGAATTGGTTGTAAAGAACTGCCAAGTTATAATGTAAAACCAAAATTTTAATGCATATTAATGTAGTAATAAAGACTATTAAAATGTATAAGGTAACATAGGAAGCTTTTAGATCTATATCTTGTTGTTAAAGATAAGAAATCACATAACAGAAAATCCTGGAAGAATTTTATTTGGAACCTTTTTCCTATATATATAATCTCATCCCATGTTGTCCAGTGCACCTAAAAGTGGTTTATAATGTGTATAGTTGACGTGTTTTGGTTAAAATATTTATTCTAAGTAGAGTAGTGTTATATGTCACATTATTTTTTCAAAATTTTCTTCATCACTGATCTCTTCTGTAGCTATCACTTACTTTTCCAGGACCTCAATCACTTCCTTTTCTTGCCGACTCAATAAACACACCTATGGTGTCAACGTGCTAATGAGGCGACGAAAGAATCGGGACCCTAGCATTTTACTGTGATGATGGCTTGTAGTTCTGAAGCGCAAAATGCAAATCATCTGCAGAATGAAAATAAACATGAAAGAAGGTAAAATTTACAATAATATTGCAAAATAATATTTCCATATTTGTATGAAAATCTCTCTACATTTTAATTCCCAGATATGCACTATAGATTTGATCCTTGGACACTAATTTCCGTCAACTGAAAGTGGTCTTGCGGAGAGAAGTATCTCTTGAAAGTTATTGACAAATATTAATGTCCAAAGTAAAAGCTAATAATCGGTTTAGTTCTTTGCAACTCACTGGGAGTTTGTCTTAGGTTCTTGCTTGAATCTGAGGACATCCCATTTTAGGTGTTTGCCTTGGACACGGTGTACCTCCAAACCTTTTTACGTACAATGTTGGTATCTTTCATCGATTAATTAGTAGCAACTTAATATCTTTATCGATAAATAACTAGCTATTCAGTATTTAGGTCCCTATGTAGACACGATTCCCTTTTAGCCAATTTTGTATGTTCTTTTTAGTGGCTATTATAGTTTTCTATAAGCTCATCAAACACCTTACTAGTAAAAGGAAAAAAGAAAAATGCTCATCTTCCATTCTTTTGGTGGTTGAGATGAGAAAATCTTGGTATCTATCCGGCTGTTGATCCACTTGATTCTAAATCTCGTATGCTTTCCCCTCATATTTTAGGAGAGGAACACAATACTACTTGTGGTGTACAGAAAGTTCTTCAGAATACAAAAATCTGCAGGATATTATTGCTATTTTGGGGATGGATGAGCTCAGTGAAAATGACAAGTTGACTGTTGTTCGTGCTCACAAAATTCAAAGGTTCTTGAGCCAGCCTTTCCATGTTGCAGAAGTTTTTACTGGTGCCCCTGGAAAATATGTAGAGTTGAAGGAAAGCATTACCACTTCCGTGTAATTATTGTGGTTGAAACGGTTTGGTTCATTCTCGCCTCGGATGAACATCTGAAAAAGCTATCTATTTCTCATTATTTACATTAGTTCCACAGCATGTCACCTGTGTGATTTAAAGAGGTTAAAATTTTAATTGACAATTATATTCTCATGGTTGAAAAATTGCAACAGCAACCACTTCTTGCCAATTCATCAAGAAGCTCCTTCATTTGTCGAAAGCAAGCAATCGAACAACAAATTCTTGTCACCGGAATTAAGGTAATTGTTAGATTGTCTTTGTTTGGCTCGCCATTTATTCTTATATTTTCTTGGGTAGAAATAATTAGTTTTTATCTTTTTCCGTGTATAAAATGTGGCTCTTATAGTGAGAGTATTCAAGTGATGTGGCGATAAATTAACCTCATGGTACATTAATTTTTCGTGTTGTTGATCTCCTTGCGCCATATCAAAGAGGTGGAAAGATTGGTCCATTTGGTGGTGCTTTGGTGTAGGAAAAACTGTGTGCTTATCATGGAACTTATTAACAATGTTGCAAAAGCCCATGGTAGGTTATTACTTGATACTTTTCAAGTTCCTAATTTGGATAACAAGCTACTAATGATTCTTACTTGCTTTATATATGTGCGGTAGTTTTTCCGTCTCTCTTTGGTGTTGGAGAACGATACTTGAGAGGGTAACAATTTGTACAGAGAAATGATTGAAAGTGGTGTCATTAAGCTTGGAGAGAAGTAGGTTAATTTCTTTATGTATTTATTGGTCTTCCCTTTCTTTTCCTATTTATGTCCGCAATGTAGTTAAACTTTATTGTTATGTTTGCATTATAATAGAGTGATAGCAAATGTGCTCTTGTTTACGGTCAAATGAATGAGCCCCCTGGTGCTTGTGCTCGCGTTGGTCTTACTGGATTGACTGTGTCCAAACACTTCAGAGATGCTGAAGGCCAAGATGTTCTTCTCTTTATAGACAACATTTTTAGATTCACTCAGGTACGATTGCCTCTCCAGGCAACCCTTGTTAGCAAATTTACTTTTTTGCTTAGCATATTTAAGATATTATTGTTAATTTCTGCTTATTTTACTCATCCCGCAGCTAACTCTTCGAGGTGTGTCTTTTGCTTGGTCAGTATTCCATCTCTTTGTCGATTATCAACCAACTTGGGCCACCGATCTTGGAGGCCTTCAAGAGTGTATTACTATAACCAAGAAAGGTTCTATTACTTTTGTCCAAGCTATTTATGTGCCTGCTGATGACTTGACTGATCCAGTTCCTACAATAATCTTTGCTCACTTGGATGCCACAACTGTGTTGTCTCGTCAGGTTTGCACCTTTCCTTCTCCAGTCTCCTGTGGTGATACACTTCCAATTTTCGTACAAGAGCTTTTAAAATAAAGTTCTTAGTGTGTATGTTCATGTGCAGATTTTTGAGCTTGGTATCTATCCGGCTATTGATCCACTTGATTCTACATCTCGTATGATTTCCCTCATATTTTAGGAGAGGAACATTACAATATCGCTCGTGGTATATCTGAAAGTTCTTCGTAACTACAAAAATCAGGATATTATTGCTATTTTGGGGATGGATGAGCTCGGTGAAGATGAAAAGTTATTGTTGCTTTCGTTCTCGCAAAATTCAAAGGTTCTTGAGCCCAACCTTTCCATGTTGTAGAAGTTTTTACTGGTGCCCCGGAAAATATGTAGAGTTGAAGGAAAGCATTACGACTTCCGGGTAATTATTGTGGGTGAAATGGTTTGGTTCATTACGCCTCAGATGAACATCTAGAAAAAGCTATCTATTTCTCATTATTTACATTAGTTCCACAAAGATGTCACCTGTGTGATTTAAAGAGGTTAAAATTTTAATTGACAATTGTATATCTATCATAACCTGCAATCAAGTTGCTTCTGGTAAAATAGTAACCATTCGAGCTAGAATCTTGATGGTGGTCACAAATCAAACAAGAATCTTTCAATCTCATTGGAGTGGTTATGCACTACTATTGGTTTCACTGTCATTTTGAACTTTGTTTTAAATAAACCATATTATGAGATCAGAAGTAGAAAAAGATATACAGAAATTAACATTGCAACCCCACTCAAAATATATTACTAATTTACTATCATGGACCTCTGATAATGTTCTTTTAAATTCACTTACACATGTTGCTAGATATATACAAAAACCTTTAAATTAAGTAATATTGGTTATACCCCTTCTCTGTAGTTGTTCTTTGTTGTTCAACCTCATCTAATATGTGATGAAATGGTGCATTGTTTCTTTTAGATTATTTTTTTTGGTTTAGATCCTTTTTTTAATCAAGTATAAAATGTACAGCTATATTGATTGGCATTATTCACGATGCTAATACATTTTTGCCTTCTTTGGTTTGTCTTTCGACAGGGAGTCTTGGATGGGAAATACGATGACCTTTCAGAACAGTCCTTTTACATGGTTGGAGGAATTGAAGAGGTTATTGCCAAGGCAGAGAAGATTTCCAAGGAAAATGCTTAGAAAAATCATGTTCTTGGACTTTTATTACCCTTTTCACTTGATAATTTTGAAAATCAATAATTTTGTTCATGTTGGTGATGCAAGCCCCAGGAGTTTTATTTTTTGAAACCAACCATGTTGGAATTTTTGCTTCTGCTTTATCTTGTTGCAAGATTGTGATAGAGAAACAGAGTCTAGTGCCACCCTTAGAAATCCCCCTTCTGTTTTACTGTCACATAATAACGTGGACATGTCACATAATATGGTATGTTCTTAATTTTTTATATATGAATTATTCGATTGATGAGCAATGATTGTTATCTTCCTATTTTCTATGCAGATATGTGAACCAAACCTTAAACCCTTATATATCGATCAGACCGCCGCAAACTCGCATGGGGAGAAGTGCATTGTATTCACATCATCTGTAGAGTCAACACATAGACTATGTGCTCTACTCAAGTTTTTTGGTGATCTGCAAATCAAGTTCAAGGAGTATTCAAGAGTTCAACGTTAGGCTGTAAGGAGATAATCTCTATAGTTTACGTCAGGCTGTAAGGAGTATTAAGCTCCTCTTTACTAAACTGCAGTATAGATTTAGATTGTGCTAAGAGCATGTTTACTTTTTCAACAGATAGTTGATCTTGCTACATTGACTGGAGCATGTGTGGTTGCCCTTGGGCCCTCAATTGCAGGTAATATGTGATCTTCTTCTCATTGATGAGTTCCTGGTTGGAATGAGATATTTGACTCTACAATAGTACTTGAGATTCTTATCAATTTGACTGTCAAGCGGTTGAATTTTTTGGAACAAAGAAAATTCTTTAAAGTTTGAGTAGTTTTTCCTTCATAGTATTTATGGAACAATGTTACTTATGCACTAGTTTGCAGTTCTTTTGGTATTAAGGCTACAGCTGTGGTGCCCAATTTTTTTTCTGCTGCTCATTTTCATATAAATTACAAAGAGAATCTAAATCTCTGGGGAAACCTAAGACATTTTTAACATTTCCTAAACAGGAATCTTTATACCTAGTGATGACCTGACAAAGGAGGTACTTGTAGCTTCAGAAGTTGCTGGACAAAAACTTTGGAGGTTGCCTTTGGAAGAAAGTTATTGGGACTCCATAAATCTGGAGTTAACTGATATGGTCAATACTGGTGGTCTTCATGGTGGTTCCATTATCGCAGACTCTTTTCTCAAGCGTAACGTAATTACATTGATCATTGATCATTACACATTCAACACACTAGATCATAAGTTCACCAGGCTCATTTTTTCTTATTCCTCATCCTATTGAAATTGAATTTTGGTGTTTCTTTTGCAGCAGGAAATTTACATGTCCAACCTTAATTTCCTTGAAGAAAATGATGATGAAGCGGACCTAACATGATGTACACTTCATTCTATCTATTTCGTTGTTATTCTTTCAGTTTTCTTGTGTTATTTATTAAATATTGTAAGTACTATGATCTTTGGGAGATCAAGACATAATAATAAATTTTGTACTTATCGTGACTTGAGCATTATCTATTTATATATGGAGTATTAGTTTTAATTATTGGCTCTTTATGCATTAGTTTATTAATTAGTTTGAAATAGGTATGATATTTATATTAACTTGAAATATTAAATTTAATATTTATTATAGTAATTACTAAAAATAATAGTAATAATAATAATTATGAAATCATTGATTTAAAAATTAATTATAATTTTCAATGAATTTTGATTATTTAGCAATTAATTTTTTATTTACAAATTTATAATTTGTGAAGGAATTTTTCTCTCACTAATTTGAAAAAAGATTCTCAATTTATAATTAGTGAAGGAAAATATTCTCTTGTTAAATAAATTTGTTCTTCACAATATATTATTTGTGAGGGAATCAAGTTATTCACTAATTTTAAATAGTCCTTCTTAAAATATTATTTGTGAAGGAAACCAATCTTTCACTAAATAACAATATTCCATTACTTAATACAATTTGTGAAGGAATAAGTTATTCACAATATATCCTTCACAAAAAACATTTAGTTACTACTTAGCGAAGGATACCCAATTACGAGGAGGTCTAATGCGAGCACACGTGTGAAGGCAATATTTCTTCGTAATAAATCACTTGTGAGAGATATAGGGCCTCTAGTGAAGGATTTATCCTTCACTAGAGGCCATTTTTGGTGTAGTGAGGATTTCTCTTTACTGGCGCGCAATTAGGTGACCAAACCTCTCCTTAGACAGAACTTTCTAGACATTGCCAATAATATTATCTAATAATATTATTCAAATAATATGAATTATTAATCTGATAATAAAAAATAATGTGTAGTGACAATTATTGAAACAACAATAATATAAAATATCAACGTAGAAATTATTGAATCAATAAAATAAAATATTTAACAGTAATTACTGTAACAATTATTGAGTAGTGCCTTCTTACGTAAGAATCAATAATTGGTGCAATACTGCGTGCTACTGTGTTTTAACCACCGATTATTCCAATAGTATTAACGGTAACAACTACGCCATTATTTATAAACAACTTATACTTGTCATTTTCTTCATCCAATCGCTTTTTGTTATGGGGCCCACACAGTCAAGGCCGCCGTCGCATTTAATATTCTCGAAAGAAGAATATTCTACGACCAAACGAATATTCCCCGTTAAAAATGAATATTTTATAACCACTTGCTTATTTGAAATATTTGTGCATTTTACCCATAACTAACCACATTAGTTAAATCAACCCTTACTATTTCAAAATAATAAATAGAGGAATTTCAATTTCATTTAATAATAAGTTGGGGTCTTACAACCTCCCCTCCTTATGAAATTTCGTCCTCAAAATTGACGTACGTACCTGGTGTTTCGAAAAGGTGAGGATACATCGCTTTCATTTCCATTTCTAACTCCCAGGTCATTTCCTCAATAGCATGGTTCCTCCACAAAACTTTGACTTGTGGTATGACCTTTGTGCGTAGGACATGCTCCTTCCTATCCAAGATCTTGACAGGTACCTCTTCATACATTAAGTCTTTGGCTATCTCTTCCGGTTCTAACTCAATAACGTGGTTCGGATGTTTCACATATTTACGTAGCACAGATATGTGAAAAATATTATGAACACGAGACATACTTGGAGGTAACGCGAGTCTATAGGCTACATTTTCTACTCGGTCAAGAATCTGAAATGGACCAATAAATCGTGGATTGAGCTTTCCTCTCTTCCCGAATCTTGTAACTCCCTTCCATGGGGCCACACGCAACAATACATGATCCCCAATTCTAAATTCCACGTCCTTTCGATGAAGATCCGCTTAACTCTTTTGTCAATCATGTGTCATTTTTATACGTTGTCGAATCATTTGGATCTTTTCTGTAGTCATACATACCAACTCTGGTCCCAACAATGTTGCTTCACCCACCTCATCCCAACATACTGGAGAGCGACACTTTCGTCCATATAATGCTTCAAATGGAGCCACACCTATACTTGTCTGATAACTGTTGTTGTAGGAGAATTCCACCAATGGTATATACTTATCCCAACTCCCTTTGAAGTCTAGGACACAGAGTCTTAATAGATCTTCAAGAGTTTGAATAGTCCTCTCTGATTGTCCGTCCGTTTGAGGATGGTATGCCGAACTAAATCGCAAATCTGTGCCCATAGCTTTTTGCAAGCTAACCCAAATTCGTGAAGTGAATCTTGGGTCACGGTCCAAAACTATGGATACTTGCATACCATGCAATCTCACAATCTCATTCACATACATACGAGCAAGACGTTCAAGGGAATAAGTCTCCCGTATCGGCAAGAAATGAGCAGATTTGGATAATCTATCACCAATAACCCAAATATCATTTATGCCTTGAGAAACTGTGGGAAGACCCGTAACGAAATCCATGGTAATGTGTTCCCACTTCCATTTCAGAATATCAAGTGGTTGCAATGGACCCTTTGGCACTTGATGCTCCGCCTTTACACATTGACAAGTTAAACATCTCGAGATAAAATTTGCAATCTCTCTCTTCATATTGTTCCACCAAAATGTATGTCGAAGATCACGATACATTTTGGTACTTCTAGGATGGATTGCAAACGGTGTATTGTGTGCCTCCATCATGATCTTGTTCTTCAAATCAGAATCGTTAGGAACACAAAGTCTGGAGTGGACTCGAAGTATTCCTTCTTCATCGATTCTTGCCTCTGATAACACCTTCTTGTACTTTCTTTTTTATACGCATCAGTTACGGGTCTGTGGCTTGAGCAACTTTAACTTTATCAATTAAAGTTGGTTCTATTCGTATACTTGACATCATCGCACTCGTTTCTGTATGTGATCTTCTACTCAATGCTTCAGCTACCACGTTTGGTTTTCCAGGATGGTATTGAATGGTGTGGTCATAATATTTTAACAGCTCGAGCCAACGTCGTTGCCGCATGTTGAGTTCCTTTTCGGTGAAGAAATATTTGAGGCTTTTATGGTCTGAATATATCTCTTTCTCCCCATATAGATAGTGCCTCCAGATCTTTAGCGCAAAAATGACTGTTACCAACTCTAGATCATGAGTAAGATAATTTCTCTCATACTCTTTAAGTTATCGCGAGGCATAGGCTATGACTTTCCCATGTTGCATGAGAACACATCCTAACCCTTTGCCTGAAGCATCGTCGTAGATAAAAAATCCATCTGAACTAGATGGTATTATCAGAAAAGGTGCCGAAATGAGTCTCCTCTTAAGCTCTTGGAAACTCTTCTCGCATTCCTCGCTCCATACGAATTTTGTATCTTTCCGAGTCAACTGAGTTAACGGAGTAGCAATTCGAGAAAATCCTTCCATAAATCTCTGATAATAACCAGCTAAACCCAGAAAGCTACGTACTTCGGTCACCAACTTTGGTTGTTCCTAACTTTGTATTGCTTCAATCTTCGCCGGGTCAACAGTTACTCCATATTTTGACACCACGTGCCCAAGGAATGCTACTTCCTCAAGCCAGAACTCGCATTTCTTCAACTTGGCATATAACTTGTTTTCATAAAGCCTTTGGAGTACCAGCTTCAAATGGTGCTCATGATCTTCACGGCTTTTAGAATATATGAGGATGTCATCAATAAAGACAACAATGAACTAATCTAAATATTCCTTGAATATCCGATTCATCATATCCATGAAAGTCGCAGGAGCATTAGTCAATCCAAAAGACATGACTAAGAATTCATAATACCCGTACCGAGTTCTGAATGCAGTCTTTGGAATATCCTCAGTTCTAATCTTCACCTGATGATATCCAGAACGAAGATCGATCTTTAAAAAGAATTGTGCTCCTTGTAACTGGTCAAACAGGTCATCAATGCGAGGTAGCGGATACCTATTCTTGATGGTGACATGGTTTAATTCTCGATAGTCAATACAAAGTCGCATACTTCTGTCTTTCTTTTTTACAAATAAAATAGGAGCACCCCAAGGAGATGTACTAGGATGAATGAAACCGATGTCCAACAACTCCTGTAGTTGGACCTTTAACTCCTGAAGTTAAATAGGAGCCATTCGATATGGGGTTTTAGAAATGGGCTTTGTACCCGGTTCAAGATCAATAAAGAATTCAAATTCACGTTCTGGGGGTAGAGCGGGAAGTTCTTCAGGAAATTTACTAACAACAGGAATATTATTCAAATCTGACGTGTCTTTATTCAAATCCATAACATGGGCTAAGAAATCTTGACATCCATTTTTCAATAAACGAATAGCTTTATGACTTGATATGACAGTGATTGATTTTAGTGGTTTAGTTGCTTGAATTCGTACAACAGGTTGGTTAGGAATATGAAAACTAACAACCATACGAAAATAATCAATATTGGCATGATGAGTAGTTAACCAATCAAACCCTAAAATCACATCAAAAGCAAGTATCTTTAAAGAGATAAGGTCAACATGTAATGTGATGGTGCCAACTTGGATCAAACAAGATTTATAAACAGTGGATGTAATAAAAGTTTCTCCTAACGGAGTCTCCACAGATAAATCAAAGTCTAATTTCTCCGGAGTCAAGTTTAAACGTTGAGCACAAGCAGGAGAGATAAATGAATGGGTAGCACCGGTATCTAGTAAGGTATAAACTTCACAAGAATTTATGATTAGCTTACCCGTGATCACCTCGTTTGGGTTCCACGCATTTTGACCAGTCACGACAAACACTCTTCCAGGAACCGTTGACTTTGACTTTTCTGGGACAGCCTTTTGAGTCACCATCCCCCCTGGACTTGGTTTTTCTACCGTACAATCTTGAGCGATATGTCCTTTTTTTCCATAATTATAGTATACCTTGAACTGTTGTGGATAGTTTGGGCTGATATGTCCCTCTTTTCTCAAGATTTATAGCATCTGACCATCGGTGGTCGTTCTCCTCCTTAGAACCGATTCTTTCTTTGGTCTTTGACGTCTTCGCATTGTCATTGTTGAATCTCCTCTTTTTAAAATCTCCCCCCGACTTGCTTCTTCTATTTTCATGGCCATAATTACCACCAGAGTGGTTACCGCTTTTGTCCGTATTTTTCTTTCTCCGCTGGTTATCGTTGTTCTGATGACTGCTGTCACCAGTATGATCCTGGTTGTGGTCCCTCGGTTGAACGTACTCGTTATCTCTCTCTAATAATTGAGCCATGTTGACAACATCTGAATAAAGAGAAAATTTATGAGAAATGAGATATTGACTTATGCCGGGTTTCAAACCTCTCAGAAATATCTGCGTCATACGCTCCTCATTCTCCACCAAATGAGGTGCAAACCTGGATAACTCTGCAAACTTCACCTCGTACTGGGACACCGTCATGTTGTTTTGTTCCAGTCTAATAAACTCCACTTCCTTCATATGACGAATACTTTCAGGAAAGTACTTGTCATTGAACAATTTTTGATATGTCTCCCAAGACATGCTGAGTGCGGCTGGATGGGTACGCTTCACAGATTCCCACCAGTAATCTGCCTCATTACGGAACATAAAGGTGGCAAATGGAACCTTTTGTTCCTCTGTGCATCTCAAGATATTGAATATCTTGGTAATTTGTTTGACCCATGTTTCTGCCTTAATCGGATCCAGCTTTCCCCAGAATTCTGGTGGTCTCAACTCTTTGAAGTACTTGGCTGTGACAAACCGTGCATTGTTATCATTTCCACCTATATTTTGTGCACGAGTCTCCCTCGTCTGATTTTGCATGAACTACAAAAAGCTTCTAAACATTCCGTCGTTCATCGTCTGATCAGTGGTGTTGTTTATAGGAGGAACATTGTTGGCCTGTTGCACGTTCTCCTCATTGGTGAGTAAAGGAGTTTCCACGGTCTCATTTATTCCATTGTTAACATTCTCAGTTGCCATTCTCAAATACTGCCATAAAACAAGGGTTAATTAAATAAATCAATATATCACATAATATCCCTATATACTGACCAACCAACAAATAAGCTTAGGTAGGACAAACTAGCAAAGGATTTACTCTGTCTCTCCCTCCTAGTTCTATTCCCGATCTCCGCCTTGGAGATCAAATCCTAAGCTCGATATAATCGTGACGCCCCCAAAATAGGTATATAACACCCATTCTGAGTCCCCAAAATACATGGTACAGAAATAACTACAACTTTATTAATACAATTTTCGTGCAAAATACGACAACACATAAACTGTGAGTTTAAATACAAATATTGTCATCTAGACAATATCCACACTCAAATAAGTCCTCATTACAATTATTGATACACTATTTTACAACATAGTGAGGATTACTAAAACAACTTCAAGAACCATCATTCCACACCCCGACTAGTACTCGCTACATTCTCGCCTCCTGAGAAGAAAAATGGAACAAAAAGGAAAAGGGTGAGCTCAACTAGCCCAATAAAGAATATTATGACTAAGATAATATAAAACAAATTATCGTTAGTCTTCAACAGGGAAAAATCTGATACAATATAATAGACAACAAGTTTCAGATCAATATTCGCAGCGGAAATAACAATTCATAGGAGAGTTACATAGAGAATGAAATCTACTATAATCTATGAATTTAAAAGTCCATCATCAATATTTTATCCTTGTAACATCAATCAATATTTCATCTTTTCACTACAGGCCAAAGATATTCATCAGTTGGTCATGTTCATCTCAACACCTGTTCATCTTTGCACTACGGGCCAAAGATATTCATCAGAAAATCATTAATCTTTGCACTACAGGCCAAAGATATTCAGTAATATCATTATTTAGGACTAAGGATGATGAAAAATATTTTAAAGAAAACGAATCCAGTGAAACAAAAGAACAACAATTAAGGATTCGTACTTTAAACAATCCGAATTCAAAAATACTTTATAAATAATCATAGTGAAGTAAAATTCAAGAATGATCAAAACATGGATACAATTAAAGCTAGCATTCATAATAGATATCTTGGACAAAAACGAAAATTTAATTTTCTGTGAATAGTGTCGTATTCGTGAATAGTGTCGTATACGTGAATAGTAACCCCGACACTGAAAGACAAGAATTTCACAAGAAAAATCTTTCCAATATCCATCATAATGATATAGAAGGAAATAATATCATTTATAAAAAAAATATCCCTTACCTCGAAAAGACAGTACTTCTGACTGGAATACTGGGTATAGTGTTGAAGGGATCTTGCACCGTATAGCAACACTCAAAGTATCAAAATACTCACAAGAATACGCTCGATAATATAGAGAAAGAAAACTTTAGTTTCTGGTGTGATTTTCAATTCTAACCTAAGCACCCTATTTATAGGAAAGTGCTTAAAACACCAAAGCAGAAAATTTAATAAAATATTAATATATAATAAATTTTTCCTACGCTCACTTAGACTTCTGAATTCAGCTCATTTACCATACATGTGGGGCCCACCAATAATGAAAAAAACATTTTTCTTAAAAAAATAATTAAAACTTCAAAAATCAATTATTCTGGAACTTCAGAACTTCAATAATTCATAATAAATAACACTTTTATCAGAAAAATTCAAATCTTATGTCCATTCCATAGGAAATTTAATTCTCTACAACTTTGCAGAAGAAAGTTTTTCTAAATTCCAAACAAAAATTGACCGAAATCCACATACGGACGATTTTACAAGTTATAATCAAATTTCAGTCAAGAAATGGGGTCCACAAACATGTCTAACATGTTTTTAACATTTATTGCAACAAAAATACACTTCCTCCTCATTTATTCATATATTCCACATTCATTATAAAAATATCACCATTATTATATTATTAAACTATAATAATATATTTAAATAAATTATTTTATCGGAAAAGATAAAATATCAATTTTCAACAATTGTCACATTAAAATTTTTCCATCTATATCCACATAAAATGAATATTTTCTTATCATATAAATCAATAATTAATTATTCATAAATAATATTACGTAATCACAATATCGACAACCGTGCCATTCCCAGGAAAGAGGGGGCTTTCCAATAAGGATTTCTCCTTACTGGCGCGCAATTAGGTGACCAAACCTCTCCTTAGATAGAACTTTCTAGACATTGCCAATAATATTATCTAATAATATAATTCAAATAATATGAATTATTAATCTGATAATGAAAAATACTGTGTCGTGATAATTATTGAAACAACAATAATATAAAATATCAACGTAGCAATTATTGAATCAATAAAATAAAATATTGAACAGTAATTACTGTAACAATTATTGAGTAGTTCCTTCTTACGTAAGAATCAATAATTGGTGCAATACCGCATGCTACTTTATTTTAACCACCGAGTATTCCAAAGAAGATTAATCTGTGAATAACTACGCCAATTATTTATAAAGAACTTATACTTGTCGTTTTCTTCATCCAATCGCTTTTCCGTTATGGGGGGCCACACAAAGATCAAGATCGCAGTTGTACGAATATTCCCCGACAGTAAGAATATTCAACGACCAAACGAATATTTCCCGACAAAAATGAATATTTTATAACCACTTGCTTATTTGAAATATTTGCGCATTTTACCCATAACTAACCACATTAATCAAATCAACCCTTACTATTTTAAATTTAAAAAAGGAGGAATTTCAATTTCATTTAATAATAAGTTGGTAACCACTGTTGTTTTTAATATATATATATATATATATATATATATATATATATAATGGGGGGGTTACTGTAAAGTTTTGTTTATGATCTGTGAATTCTATTTCTTCCGAATTGTTGTTATGTAACTGAATTATAGTGGTTATATGTGATATTATGCTAGAATTAGTGCTCAGATAATGATTATTATGATAATTTTGTTTAAAAAGGAAGAAAGTGAATTACAGTGTATGTTTCTTATGTGGCTTATGTAAGTACCAAATTTTATGGTTAATTCGTATGCTAAACTATAATTTGAGGCTTGTTTATGTTAGTTTGTTAAAAAAATGTAGATAACGTAATTTGAACGAAGCAATTTGGACAAGAATTGTGTTTACAGTGTTGATTTTTGGGAAGGAACTCAAAAAAATGAAGTTTTATATGAAAATATGGAATTTGAGGAAATTAAACTGGTATAATTGTTGTTAAATTGTTCTATGTTGAGGAATATGTTGGCAAACATGTTTATGATGGTTTTGTATCAATTGTTTGTGTTAATATTACTGTCTAGTGGGTGAAATTCGTGTTTATTGGGCTAAAAGTCTGCTCATCGTTCATAGTTGTCTCACTTATCTCAGGTCATGCACCAGCAATTGCTACTGGTACCAAAAGCTAAAATCTAGCAGCAAGGCTTATTAGATCCGAAGTTCGTGTATGGGCAGAGATGCGTCATACCCTGATTTGGGACAATGTCTTCTGCTGCTGCTGCAGTTCTGGGATAGCGACATGCATTGGACTAATGATGTGTTAGTAAGATAAACATGTAACAACAAGGTTAAAACGGAGTTGTGTTATATGGTTAGTAAATTTAAAGTTTCAAATGATTAGTAAGTAATGAACGTGGCATATTAGACTTAGTGAGCATGATGAATAGTAAATAGGTGTTGTGAAGGTTAACACTTGAAATTTCTGATATTTGTATAGTAACATAAGACTTGTGCTAAAATGATAAGTTTAGCTAGAAATGTACATGTTATGGTATGTTAGCATATCTAATAGGTTTTGTGGTTCTAAACCTATGTGTAGGTGAACGTGAGTTTAATATTATAGCTTACGTTCGAGACAAGTTTTTTAACTCTACATTTACGTTGAGCAAGTTTCTTACTTTAAACTTTTATTAAGCGAACTCTTGTATTCCTAATCATTATTTGAAAAAGCTATCTATGACTTTAACTTTATTCGAGCAAGTTTTGAACTCCAATATTTATTGATGTATTCTAACTTGTTTATTGTTAGACAAGTTTCTTTATTGTTCTTCGTGTACTATGAATGCAATTTTCTTGAATTCTAATTTCTAATGTTGAATTATCATAGTTCATTTACTTGACACAAGCTATTCTCATAATGAGCAAGCTTTATTTTTAGCTTGCTATTACTTAATGTATATTCAATAATTCATAGTCCTAGCTTAATATTATTCAAGAAAGGTTTATTGTCATTCAATACTTATGCTTTGTAGTTGTTTCTAAGCATGAGTTCAAGATATAGTTAGTTCGCTTACACTTATTCATTGTTCCATATTATGTTATTATTGATCAACTGTTGTGTTATCAAACACTATTGATTCAACTAGTCCTCTAGTTGATGATCGTTAAACTTCAAATTACCCTTGAAAGCTTATCCAAACCAAACTTTCTTTGGTGCAGACTTGTACTCTAAATATTGAGATGAACAACCCTATTATTAGGCGATAATTTACGCTTAGCGTTGAAATGTTTGTGCATAATACATTGTACGAAGGGCTGATCCCCCTAAGTACGAGGAGTCCTTATAGTCTTATGACTGTTAAAGTTGGAGTTGAAAGATTACTCGCAACTGTGGACATAGTTCGTGGTCTTAGGACCCTCAGATATATATTCCATATTTTGATTCCAGTCTTTGGTTATCATTGATAGAGTACCATTCATCTTTGATGAGCTTATTCATTGGCAGTTATTATTATCTTGTTGATTCATTTCTATATCTATTGAGAAATTGTTTTGCTCACTCTTGCATAAATATTATTATTGCAGCTAAAGTTGAGAAGGTGGATGTGCCTTTAACTAGCAAAGGAAAGGAAAAAATGTACAAGTGATGAAGACTTGTAATTTTCATTTATTGTTATGATGATAGACTTTTAAATAATGATGTGATGTAATAATTTTATTTTCGCACTTATATGATGTTAAGGTTAGACAACCTGGGATGTTTTTGGATTTAATGATGTAACCCTAATTAAAGGGAGAATTTATTATTTAATTTTTATTATAATTGGGTAGATAGTATGAATGAATGGGTCGTGAACACCAAGTCTTGTGGGAATGAAGTACCTAGATTTGGGGGTGTCACAGGTTGGTATCAAAGCTTTAGGTTATGAACCTTAGGTGGGGAAAAGCCTTAGGAAGTAACCTTTGATAAGATAGTAGTGATAAACTCTTATCGAGTTTTAAGGAAGAAGTAATAAAATACTTATGTGCTTATGTGATTATAACTTATGTGCTCGTGAGTGTCGAGTAGTAATGATTAGTAACTAAAACTTAAAATTTGGTTGACAGGAAGCTAGGGAGGAAGGATCCCAGATGCCTAGAGAGGTGGAGTCTCGAGATATTCAGGTGGTGTGGGAACAACTACTGCTACGGGAAGCAACTCTGTTGGTCACAGTAGTTGAGCAGTAGAGAATACCTGATGAGGAAGATGAGATAGAGACAGATGAGGAGGACCCCGTTGAGCTGCCACAGTCAAAGGATGAGGTGGACGAAGAGGAAGAGATCCCACTTAATTTGATTATCGCCCGTATGTACGACGAGGTGTATGATCGCAATGTGGAACTTCAAGATACCATCGAGGAGTTGCAAGAGATAGTAGCAGAACAACAGACCTCGATGGCACAGAAGGATGACGAGATCCAGGATCGAGAGGAACGTCTGAATAATGCTGAAGAGAAGCTGGTCCACACTGAAAGAGAGAACGAGCGGATGATAGTAGAGATTGCAGAGTTGAAGAACAAGTTTAAAGAAGAAGATATGAAGAGGGCAAGAGCCGAAGACGCGTATGAGGAAGCTTACCAATGAACCGGAATAGCAGAGAGGGACGCACAAGCAAAGAGGATGAAGATGGAAGAGATGAATAACGTATTCAACACCGTGATCAATCGAGCTCAGGATCGGGTCATGTGTTATCCTATTCAGTTCGAGACGCTGCCATCTTACATATTAGATCACCGAACAATGTTCCGAATTATGGAAGAAGAACATCGTAAGGCTATGCAGCATTTTAATAGAACGTCATAAATGTAATTATTATGTGATTAGTGAGTGAATAAGTTGTAAATCCCGGGTATGATATAACCAATGGGATGTGATGATGATGAAGTAGTCTTGCAACTTTTGTAGTTCAGGGAAGTAATATAAATAGCAGTGATGCTATTGTTTTGATGTTTCCTAAAAGATTATGAATGAATAAAAGTTATTGTTTTATTCAAAGTGTTATGTGTTATGTGATAATTTTTATGATGTGAAACTTAAGTATATAATACTTAAGAGGTTGAATAGAATCTAATGGGTGTATTTTAACAGAAAATGCCCCCAAGACGCCAACCACGACAAAGGAATCCTGAGAATAACAACAATGCAGAGGATAATCCAGTTCAGCAATTTATAATGCTACTGACGGAGAATTATAGAATTAGCCACAGAATTAAGCTACGACATTTAAGGATTTCAAGGCGGTTGGGCCATTAGAATTCCATGGGTCCATGAATCCAGTTGAGGCACAAACCTGGATTATGGAAATAGAGAAGGTCTTCGATGTTGCTAGGGTAAGGGATAATCAGAAGACTATTTTTGCAACATTCATGTTGAAAGTAGAGGTGAGTTTTGGTGGCAAGCCAATAAAACCCGAGGAGGTCGGTAATGTCTTGGGAAAGGTTTAAGAAAATATTCTTTGAGACCTATTTCCTAGAAAGTTCAAAGAATCAGATGGAGGTACAGTTTCTGGAATTGAAGTAGGGCACAATGACAGTGTTGGAGTATGCAGTGAAATTCAACGAGTTAGCAAGGTTTGTGCCATATCAAGTGAATACGGATGAGCGCAAGGAAAGAAGGTTCGGCAGGATGAAGCCACAGTTGTACAAAGAAAGTTTCTCCGTCCGATTAAAGACGTTCATAGTAGTGCTTGAGAAAGCAATTCTCGCTGAAAGCGGAGGTGAGGCTGTAACAAAGCACAATCAAGAGCAGAGGAAGAAGAAGAATGAAGGTGAAGCTAAAAATGGTGGTGGTGGTGACGGTGGAAATGGAAACAATAATTTGAAGAGGAAATGGAATACAAATGTGGGAGCTGGAAATCAGCAAGGTAACCAGCAGAAGAAGAAGATGAACGCTTGTGCTATATGCGGAAAGTTTCACTCGGGTATGTGCTTAAGGGGGAAGCGGACATGCTTTAACTGTGGCAGGAGGGTCACATTGCCCCAAACTGCACTCAACCCAAGAAGAATGTTTGCTACACCTGCGGGTCGAAGGATCACTTTGCTAGCGAGTGTCCAAAGAAGAAAACTGGTGAAACAAATGGAAGCAAGGGGAATGCTAGTGGAGGTGCACTGACTATTGCTGGGCCAACGTCAACAAATAAGCACACAGCAAGAACCTTCAATATGACGATGCAGGACACAACGCAGTCAAAAGATGTCGTGTCAGGTATTATCCAAATCAATGATATAAATGCATATGTATTATTTGATTCGAGTACTACTTGCTCGTTTATATCTGATGAATTTGTTAAGAGGTTAGAAATACCTAGTGAAGAGTTGAATTTCCCTTTAAACATAGAAATTGCGATTAGGGAAGTGATTCCTGTTAGGTTCGTTTACAAGAATTGTAGGTTCAACATTAAGGGGAATGTTATGAAAGTAGATTTAATCCCGATAAAACTTGGAGTGTTTGATTTTATATTGGGAATGGATTGGTTATTCAATTATGGAGTGATAATTGATTGCCAAAAGAAGTGTGTAAACCTTATGACTCCGTCAAAGGTAGTTTTTCATGGTAGAAAATCACTTAGACAAATAAAGTATCTGACAATGATGCAGCCAAGAAGTTGTTGAGTCAGGGTTGTGTAGGGTATTTAGCTTACATAGTCGATACTCAAAAGAAGGAGAGTGTAAAATTAGAGGAAATACCAGTGGTTAGGGAATTCGGGGAAGTGTTTCCGGAATATTTGCCAGGACTTTCGCCTGACCGAGAGATCGAATTCGTGATCGACTTAGCGCTAGGAACCGCTCCGATATCAAGGGCCCCGTACAGAATGGCTCCGGTAGAGATGAAGGAATTGATGGTGCAACTGCAAGAACTGTCAGATAAGAAGTACATTCAGTCAAGCGTATCACCGTGGGGAGCACCGGTGTTATTCGTGAAGAAGAAGGATGGGTCAATGCATCTTTGCATTGATTATAGAGAATTAAACAAAGTTACTATTAAAAACAAATATCCATTACCAAGAATAGATGACTTGTTTGATCAATTAAAGGGTGCTAGATATTTCTCAAAAATAGATTTGAGAAGTGGATATCACCAATTGAAAGTAAGGAAGGAAGATGTACCGAAGACGGCATTTCGAACTCGCTATGGACATTACGAATTTATGGTGATGTCTTTTGGTTTGACAAACGCCCCTGCAGCGTTCATGGATTTGATAAACAGGGTGTTTAAACCATTTTTAGACAAGTTTGTGGTGGTATTTATCGATGATATTCTGGTGTACTCTAAAACTTAAGAAGAACACGCGGAACACTTACGTCTGACACTGGAGACGCTAAGAAAAGAAAAGTTTTACGCGAAATTCTCTAAATGTGAATTTTGGCTGGAAAGTGTACAATTTCTTGGGCATGTAATCGATAAGGATAGAATTTCAGTGGATCCATCAAAAGTTAAAGCTGTCATAAATTGGGAACCACGAAGAACTCCATCAGAAGTGAGAAGTTTCATGGGATTGGCAGGTTATTACAGACAGTTTATTCAGGATTTTTCTAAGATTGCCACTTCGTTGACAAAGTTGACAAGAAAAGCTGTAAAATTTGTTTGGACGGAGAAGTGTGAAGAAAGTTTTCAATAATTAACAAAGAAGTTAAGTGTGGCACCTGTGTTATCATTGCCAAATAATACAGGAAACTTTGTGGTGTATAGTGATGCTTCATACAAGGGTTTGGGTTGTGTCCTTATGCAAAATGGCAAAGTCATCGCGTATGCATAAAGGCAATTGAAAGACGACGAAAAAAGGGTATCCGACTCATGATTTGGAGTTGGCGGTGGTTGTGTTTGCTTTGAAAATATGGAGACACTATCTCTATGGAGAAAAATGTGAGATCTACACAGACCATAAGAGTCTGAAGTATATTTTCACACAGAAGGACCTAAACATGCGTCAAAGGAGATGGATGGAATTGATAAAGGATTACGATTGTGAGATCTTTTATCATCTAGGCAAAGCAAATGTTGTTGCAGATGCCTTGAGTGGAAAAGCCGAGAGAAATTGATGTTGTTAACTGATAAGGAGGAGCTTATTTCATCAATGGCAAGGTTAGAGTTGGAAATCAAATTTTCAAAAGAATCCGATGAAAAATTACACCAGATGGAAGCCAGTCCAACTTTGGTGGACAAAGTGAAGAATGCTCAACTGCAGGATGAGGAATGTAGAAAAATAAGAGAAAGTGTGGTCGAGGGAAAATAAGTGAAGTACAAGGTTAATACTGAGGGAATGCTGAGATTTAAGGGATGAATTTGGGTTCCAGCAGTACAGGATATTAAAGAAGACATCTTGACAGAAGCTCATAGCTCAAGATATTCGATTCATCTGGGAAGTACGAAGATGTATCAAGATTTGCGGCGACATTTTTGGTTGCTAAATATGAAAAGAGACGTTACAGAATGCGTTGCAAAGTGCTTGACATGTTAGAAAGTGAAGGCAGAGCATCAAAGACCAAGTGGGTTACTCCAACCGTTGGAAATACCAAAATGGAAATGGGAGCATATCACAATGGATTTTGTGGTAGGCCTTCCAATGACTCAGAAAGAATACGATGCGATATGGGTGATAGTGGACAGACTGACGAAATTTGCACAGTTTTTGCCAATAAAGATTAGATTTAATCTTGATCAGCTGACAAAGCTATACGTTAAAGAGATCGTGACGAGGCATGGAGTTCTAGTATCTACAGTGTCGGATCGAGACCCAAGGTTCACATCAAATTTTTAGAAGAGACTACAAGAATGCAGGGAACGCAACTGAAGATGAGTACAGCATATCATCCGCAAACTGATGGACAAAGTGAACGAACGATCCAAACGCTAAAAGATATGCTTAGAGCGAGCATCATGGATTTCAAAGGAAACTGGGATGATCATCTACCATTGGTGGAATTTGCATACAACAACAGTTACCATACAAGCATTGGTATGCCGCCATACGAGGCATTATACGGCAGAAAATGCAGAACTCCACTATGTTGAGATGAAGTTGGTGAACGTCAACTGCTAGGACCAGAACTGGTACAGCAGACCGCTGAAATTTTCAAACTCATCAGAGAAAGATTAGTAGTTGCTCAAGATCGATAGAAGAAGTATGTTGATCAACACAGGCAGAATCGTGAATTTGAAGCAGGAAATTTCGTGTTCCTGAAAGTTTCTCATTGGAAGGGGAAAATTCATTTCGGCAAGAAGGGAAAACTAAGCTCAAGGTTTATTGGACCTTTCGAGATTCTACGAAAAGTGGGAGAAGTGGCTTATGAGGTAGCTTTACCTTCAGAATTAGAACATGTGAACAACATTTTTCATGTGTCGGTGTTGCGACCATATAAACCCGATTACAAACATGTAATCGAGTATGAACCGTTGCAGTTTAGTAAAGATTTGTCCTATGAAGAGATTCCTATCCAGATAGTCGACAGGAAAGAACAAGTGTTCAAGAATAAAGTAATACCTTCTGTGAAGGTGATATGGAGGAACCACAATGTCGAAGAGGCTACGTGGGAACTCGAAGCTGATATGTGAAAAATTACCCTGAGTTATTTTTTTAGACTGTGCCTTCGATTCTGGGGATAGAATCTTTGTAAGGAAGGAAGAATGTGACGATTTAATTGTTTGAGTTGTGATTCTGGGGACAGAATCCTTGTAAGGTGGGAAGGATGTAACAATCCGGAATTACAAGTTGTAATTTTTAATATTTATTGAATTATATAAATATTTATTTGAGATATTTATTGTTGATTAAATATTTATTGATGTGATGGTTGTTATATTCATTAATCTAAATTTATTAGATAATATTCTAAATTAAGTTAATTTATAATTTTGAGAGTTGTAATATAACATGAGATGTTATATTGTTGTTTTGATTTAATAATTTGATTTGATATGTTAAATCACTAAATAAAATTATAATGAAATTATAATTTTGGTGATATTTGTTAAGGTGGAATATTTAAAATATAGTGTTTAATTAATTTATTGATTAATGTTGGATATGGAAATCCAAATAAATAAGATGTAATTATAAATTATAAACTAAATTGTTTATTAAAATAAATTAAAGGAGTTTAATTTAGTTTTTTTCAAACAAGGCTTAAAATATTAAGTCTTTAAATTTTAAAGGGTTTTGCCAAACAAAGCCTTATAGCTTTTGGATTTTTTATTTTTGAATTTTAATTATTATAAAATGAAATAAAATAAAATAATAAATATAATATATTTATAATATATACGTTTACTATGTAACTGATATTACAATTAGTATGCGTATTAAGATTTAGTAATTTTATTTTTGGCAAAACTATGTATTTCACCACTATACTTGGCAAGTTTTATTTAATACACTACTGAACTTTTAATTTTTTGAATTATATCACTGAACTAATTATTATTTTATAATTAAATCATTCCGTTAAAAAAAGTTGACAGACGTTAAAATATTGCTTATGTGGCGCTAACGTGGCAAAAAAAATAAAAAATATTGCTTATGTGGCAAAAAAAAATCAAAAGCAGATTTTAAAAATAAAAAAATACTTATTTTAAAGTTTTAAAAATAACAAAAACATAATAAAATAAAACAGATTTTTTAAAAAAATATAATTTTTTAAAAATAGATTTTTTTTAAAAAACAGAATTTTTTTTAAAAAACAAACTTTTTTAAAAAAAACAGAATTTGTTTAAAAAAAGACTTTTAAAAACAGAATTTTTTTACAAACAAAATTTTTTTAAAAAACAGATTTTAAAAAAAATAGAATTTTTAAAAAAACAGAACTTTTTTAAAAAATGTAATTTTTAAAAAAATAGGATTTTAAAAAAAATAGAATTTTTTTAATAACAGAATTTTTTAAAAAATAGAATTTTTTTTAAAACAAAATTTTTTTAAAAACAAATTTTTTTTAAAAAATAGAATTTTAAAAAAAAATAGAATTTGGATAGGAGTAATTCGGATCTTGATATTGCTCTTGACTATAGTCCCAATAGTTTGGATAACCCTGACTGTTTTGATGATAGGAGATCGGTTCAATGTCAGCTCGCTCCTGACAGTAGGCATTTTGAGTGGACTGACACTCAAGAATGTCAGAAAACTTCAAGACATTTGCAATTTGAAATTGCAATTGTTCGAGTCCTTCTTCCGAGCTTGGTTGTGTCGTCCTCTCATAAGGCCATTGATAACAATGATAGTCCATTACCTGTAAACTTAAAAACAAAAAGGAAGATCAAAGAAATAAAATAAATATATATACATTCAAATTAAGACTAAATTGATTTAAATCAATATTGGACAATATTAGAATAATAGTTCCCCGGCAACGACGCTAAAAACTTGTTGGTCGGAAAACCGATCACTAAACACGCGCAAGTATACGCGGTTTAAAAAGTAATACAATGATAAGGAAAGTGTCGAACCCACAAGGAACTATCACTAATATTTACCAAGTACCGGCTGTATCGCTAAAGTCTTATTTGAACAGCAATAAATGGAAGTGTGTTTAATCTAGGTATAACTAATTATCAAAGCAAGTAAATGGATAACGAATGGAAAATGAAGGAATTACAAGCTAAGGTTACAACTTCACCTCACTCAGGCATTCTGTCGAACACCTGGCGTGCTATGTTTCATCAAACTACCTACCCTTCTCTCTCTGGTCTTAATGGTTACGACAATTTATCGACTGAGAACACACAAGTGCTCATACACCTCTGTCAAAGTATGCACAAACATATCCTTTCTAGATCCACCCGATAGGGAATAGAACAGAAAAGAACGTCCAAGCTAGATACAATCCTACATATATATCTATGCGAATTGATCATAATAAGGATTTAAGCATAAGTTCTCAAATAAGTCGTACGTGGCACACATATATATGTCTATTCTACGCACAACTTATGTAATCGAAACCCACAATCACATGCCAATAT